>VZRE01001704.1:0-54945 GCA_013396775.1 Cephalopterus ornatus
GGCTGCTTTAACTAACTGGGACAACAGTAGAAGCAAAAGATTAAAAACAAATTTCTCAGTATAAATAATAATATATTGATACACCTGATCTGATAAATTCATTCAGAAAGTTAGTTTTTCCAAGTTCATATGACATGCAACTTCTTAAATAACCTCTTGCTTTCTAAATGTTAATAACTTTTATATAAATGAATTTGAGATAAACTGATATTTTCCCTTTTTAAAAGCATTGGTCATTAAGTTCTATTGTAGGCTGTTGATCAGTTTTCTTCCTTTGGGGCCATCACTTTAATAAACCTGCTTATAGAACATAATTTAGAAAAGAGAGAAGTTCTTTGTGAATAACTGCATTGCTTGTTTCTCACTGTGGTTTGAAACTATGATTAAGTTGAATTTGTTTGCTTTTTGCTGGCTTTTAGGAAAAAGGAGTGTATACTCAAAAATTCTCCATCCCTAATGATACATATACAGAATGTCTAAGTGATTGTCACGTACTACTAATCAGAACACAATTCAAATTGGATCTTTTAAAAAAAAAAATTGGAATTTAAAATATGACAGAAGTGCTCTGCCTCTTAATTTTATTCTTCAGCAAATTGTTTCATTAATATCTGCTCTTTGTAGTTTAGACTTCAGGTATCCCTGACCTAGTTGCTTGAAATGATACTGATTTGACAGCTTAAATCATTGTGGAGAAAAAAGTGTGAGAGAACCTCAGAATATCTTTGAAAGATTTATGGAAATTTTTACTCAAGCTGTCTTATCTGTGGCTTTATGAACTTAAAAATGAAGTTGAAAAAAATAATCCCGAAAATAAAAGTGAAATGCTGAGTGTGTCTGTGCTCTAGAAGTTCAGTGAAGGAAAGTAGAGGTAAAAATTCCCAGCTATGATGTGTAAAGCAAGGAGTGAACAGTTGAAAAGGAAAGGAAACTTCTGGGGATGTACTAAATATTTCACAGAGTAAATGATGTATGAAAAAAATGCAAGACCATTTCATTTGCACACACATGCTACCAGTCATCAAGATTTTTTTTCTGATTTTAATGAAGTTTTTTCTGCTGGGAAAAATTGTGGGAGGGACAGTAGGCAGAGTCAATGCAAGTTAGTGTTAGCTATGGGCACAGATGTTTTATGTTGCTAGTGTGGTGGTGTTTTAAAAGTGATGTCTTCTGTCATTAATAAAGAAAGCATTTAGTTGGTAATGTTTACAGTCAACACAAATCTTCTGGGCCTTCTATTTAAAATATCTAGCTGACAACTTGAGTACCACTGATGCCTCTTTTTCTTAGGATATTTGAAGAGAGTGGATATTTGAAGTGCTATACTAAAACCTGAGGAAGGCACTGCTTGTGAAGTCTGTTGGGTCTTCCAGTATCTGTTGCTATATAGGGATTCTCCAGTGATCTTTCAGTGATCTTCACTGATAGGAGTGAAATAATTAATTAAAGATACATTAATTTCATAGCACTCATTTTAACCACTTGTTTGTTCTGTGCTAAGTACAAAGTGGATGACTGAATTTTGTCTTCATAAATTATTAAAATAGTATTTTAAATGAAAAGATACTGCTTTATACTGAACATCAAAACTGACAGCGTATGTCTCAGGTTGACTTCTATTTTCATGTTATAGAGACATGAATGAACTGGTATTATGGTTTTTGTTTTATATACTCTATTTAAAAATTACTGCTTCACTAAATTTGTGACAGAGAGTAATGATATACCAAAATCATGCAGTGCCTTTCAACAAACAACATGGGGTTACCAAAACTGGCTGTACAAGATACTGAGAGACAATTACATTATTGCAGGCTATTAAAAAAGAAATAAATTTTTGAGAAAATATCTAGTGCCTGAGGGTAATTCATCAACAGTTTAATACTTGCACGAAAAGCATAGATATATGCTTTTTTGAATTACATATTGGAAACATTGACATCAGAAGTATTCAGAAGTGCAAAACACTTGTGAACTTACTCTTGAATGCACGGCTATTTTTATGAACTCTTATGCCATTTCTCTACTTACTTATGCACTTCCTTCACCACTGAAGCCCTAAATTGAGCACATGTTTAGGTTTTTCATGTGTGACAAGGCAAGATATATTTTTTTATTGTGGATACTTGCTGAGTAAAGTGAAAGGGTCCTCTGTATACTTGACTGAAAACTCAAAGCCATGACTTCCAGTATTGCTTTCATGATAAATTTGTAAATTTGGCCTTCTAAACTTCTATCAGTGGTACTTTTTTTTTAATTCTAGCAATAAGCTATGTTTTAGAATTGCCCTAAAATTACACCTTTAAAGCAAGTATCGGGTCCTAGGAGAACCCCAAATCTTACCTTTTTTTTCTTTTTTTCCTTAATGACACAAGAAATTAAAAAAAGTTCCTTTTCTCCCACAAGACTTTTTCACCACTTTTTAAATTCTTTTTCTTACCTCTTGCTTGTTTTCCTTTCTTGGTGTGGCAATTGCTATGGCTTTGTCCTTCACCAGTGAGTGGAAGGTCACCTCTCCCTAAGCCGACAAAGATGAAGACCTACTGCTGGTAAATTTTACCCCAAGTAACCCTGGATGCTATGGTGGTAATTATAGCATTCAGAGGAAGCAAGGAGGATGTTAAGTCAATTGCTAAATGTACGTGTGAGAGCATTAATTGTAGAAGTTCAAAGTTATTCTGATGAAATTTAAATGAAACTCAGTTGAAAATGGTTCCAGTTTTGAGGAATCACAAGGGGAGAGGGAATGTGGCTAGTTTTACTAGTCAGAAAATGGGTGAAAGGCTGTTCCCTGGAATTTCAGTGTGCTAAGTATATCTCCAGGTGTCTAATCTCTTTTGCCTTCTCAAATACCAATGTGACTTTTAATTGCTGTAAATCTTTGTCAATTCAGCTGTGTTATGTTGTGTGTACCTTTCTGTTTTTTTCCCCAGAATTTTGCTCTCTCCATCCACAGTCTGTTCCAAATAGAATTGGCAAGCCATAAAATTTTTAACTATTCAAATATTTCCTGTACACTTTCTTTTTCTAGAGGTTTCTGTGAAAAATGAACTTTAGGTCATCCTAACTTGTAAATATTTGGATTATGTGGTTGAAATCTCTTTATGCAATAAAAATGTTCAGTGTTATTATTTATTTTGTTCAATTATATTAGCTCATCATTTTTTTTCCCCTACATGCTGTTTATACTGGTGATAGAGAAGCAAAAAAGTAAAACAGTATGTTTAAATCAAAGTCAGGTTGACTCAAAGGGAGAGCCTGCAAAGTCATGCTGATGTTGCAGAGTAGTGGACACCCAGCCTTATGGATTGTGGGTGGCATCGCGGAAGACCTTGCATCTCAGGAACAAACAGATCAGATGCTTTTAAATAGTCAAGTGTATTCTAATTGTGATTTATCTTGTTGGAACAGCAGTTTTTGACTAAAAGTGGAGAATTAAATCCAGGGTATCCTGCTGTTACAGAGGAAGACAAGATACCTGTAGGTCATAACTGTTTGACCAAAGTAGAGTGTTTGTAAAAGCCAGTATCAGTTGGATTGTTCACCCCTCTGGGCTGTTATCCTGATGAATAGCAGGGACGCTCAAACTTTTATGAGACAAGGAGGCAGAGAAGTCAAAACCGAAGGACAGGATCTGGAGCTGGAAGTTCTGTATTTATTTCTTGTCAGTGAAATAACTCCAGTGTAACTGTGAGTGGTCATTCACTGGCTGTGCTGTGTGTCCTGGAGTGAAGTGAGAGCGGTAATAGTTTCTTTATGGGATTTATACAAAGCTAAATTTCTGGTTTTTGCATCTACCATAATGATAACAAGAAACTCGGTGTAAGAATAACTAATCCTGCTCCTACTTGTGAAGAAAGGAGGAGAAATTAAAACATTCTAACTGCAATAATGTATCTGCACTTACATCTCAGCTAAGAATTGTGACTTGAGCTTCAAAGTTGTCAAGCTATCTTTGTTTATAATACTTATTTCTGTGAAGTCGAGTATGTTGCTGCTGCTTTAATTGCTTAATATAATTTGAAGGTGCTAGTTTATTTGTACAAATGCCTTTCCTTCCTTCCTTGGTGTAATTGCAAGAACGTTGAGAGATTGTTAGTTTAAAGTGATCCTTGTCATATAGCATTATCTTAGTGTTTCTGCTGCTCTGGAAATACTCATTCATTTTAAAGATTTTTTTAAGACTTTCAAAAGACATGTTAAAGGTCATGTTAACTTACTTGGAACAAAGCTTTTGATGGAAATTAACTAAAACACCTGATAATATATACTTCTATTATCTGGAGTATGTCTTCAGCAACCAACAACTGCAGGAAATGGACTGTGCTCATACAGAAAGGCAATGCACCTGCAGTCTCCTCAGCCCCGGGAAGAGAACGTCTTGATGATATGTTATTTTTTATTTCACATTAATCCGCAGACATGCTATGGAATAGCTCTAGCTATTCTTCCTTCATGTTTACCTACCTATTTAGCACTCCACTTTATAGTTCTTTACCTAACATCCTACAGTGTTACTATGCTTCTAAATCTTTTTTTTTGGCTCTGAGCAGTAGCAATGAGAGCAAACTGTTATCTCCACTCTGACTTTAAATCTCTAGCATTGCTGTACAGACTCTGAAATCTCTGCCCAACCCTGCTTTACATTGTTTGTAAACACTATACACTGTTTGTATAGTTTTTTGTTTGTTTTTTTTTTTTTTTTTAGGGAAAATCTTAGACATGCATGCATCTCTGAAACTTGTCAAATATCCTCTCATTTCCATGTTGCCAACAATGGGAGGAATTTACCACATTTACAGACAAACACACATGTGCGTAAACATATTTTTACACATTTTTGATGTAGAAACTGCATATTAGATGTATCTAATTAGACAAATATTAGATGAAGAAATCTTTGAGTAGTAAAACAAATAAAAGTTTTCTTTTACAGTTTATCTTACACACTCTAGCTGCAGAAATCAAATTTCATTTACAATTTCTTTCTTTTCACTTGCACCACCCTGTGTTCATCTCTTCTACTAACCTCTGTAGTCTTCAACTGACTGACATCTGTGGTCACGTAAATCTCACTTTCAGAGTCAAGATAATACTATCTGAAGTCTTTACTGTCCAAACAGATATGTTTAGGAGACTACGATTTACCAGTAAATTTTTGTTTAAGTTATAGAGGAAGAAAGCAATATTATCAGAATGCTAATAAAGTGGGTGGGGTTTTGGTGTGGTTTTGGTTGTGGTTTTTTTGTTTGTTTGTTTGGTTTTTTTAGTGGTTGTTATTGTTTTGTTGGTTTTTTTTAGCCAGCTAGTATCACGCTGGATGTAAACTGTTAGTAAACAAATGAATCAAGTATACCTGGATTCTCATGTCTCATAGGAACTGTGCTTTCTTGACATTGAACACCGTTTCCCTGAAAAATATGGTAATTTTACTGTCATTTGAAGACAGAAGTCCCATGAATTATCAAATCCATTTCATAGTGGAAAATTGTATTCAAAATCTCTTTTAGTAAGTGAGGTGATATAGTATATACACTATAAGAATGCCATAGGCAGGAGAAGATATGTATCTGTAAGATTATATAGGTGACAGCAGACTCTAGAAAGATTCTAAGTGAAAGATTTATATGCTATTTGATATGGCTACTACCTGTAAAGCTAAGAGAAGCACAGAACAATGTAGGCTGGAAGGCAATTCTGGAAACGATTAAATACAAATTGCTTGTTCAAAGCAGGGTTAGCTCCAGAGTTTAATCCCATTTAAAAGTACTTCCATGACAGTAAGTACGAGAAAAAGACAATTGTCCTCCTTTACTAGGAAATCCATTGGAAGGAAAGCAGAAGGTGAAATGGAAGAGTTTCCTTGACTCACTCCTTCTGAAGAAAATGAAGTAACTGAGAAAGTTACTGAGTAAGTAACTGAGAAAGTACCTATTTTCAGTTGAATAGGCAGCAATTTGTTTAAAAATTTCAGCATATCCTGAGATCTGGCACACACCTAAAGAGAAACTGTTCAATGGTAAGTCTTTATTATTTGTTTTGGCCTTCAGGTCAGCAGTTTTGGAGGCATTCAGGGCTGTATGCTGTAAATCAGTTTCAGGCCAATGGTCTAGAAATTGAGAAGTTTCATTTTTGTCCAAGACGGCTCTTACTGATTTGAGCGTATTTGTCTCAATATGAGATAAGAAAAGGTCAAGAGAAGGGGCTCTAAGAAGAGGAAAAGACCTTCCAATGGCAAATATGGAAGTAGATTACTTGTTCCAAGACATCTTTCTCTTGCAGTCATTCTTTAGTGCTGCAAGGTGTTAATATACTACTCCTCTCATAAAGTATAACCAGTACTTCCGATACATAGGAAACCTGTGCATGTTGAGAATGGATGAAATATGTCTTGCTCCTCCATCAAAAGTAAAAAAGCAGCTTGATGTACCATTTTGGCTGGAAGAAATCTTAATATAACCTCCTCTGCATCTCATTGTTATCAATACAGGGTTCACAAGGGAGGAGGCAGCTTAATTTTGAAAATCCCTAAGGCTTAGATGCAGTGACTACAGAGAAATTACTTCGATCTGAAAAACTGGATTGTTAAAACAAAATTTTTATCAGTGTCAATTTTGTTTAGGGAAAAAGAAATCTAAGGATGACGTGCACTTAAGACACATTGTAGAAGTACTAATTTGGAGGTATCTGCTGGCGAAGTATTTTTTTAGTGAGTTTTTCTGCAAAATTTCCTGTTTGCATAGAGGAAGTGTTTTGCTAATACCAAGTTTCCACTGATTTTTTTGAAGCACGCTCGTTTCTTTGGTGCACTTCCCTGTAAAATCGTCCTTGAAACTGGGATGGTTGGTTATTTTGCGCTCTTGCTTCTAGACAGCTTTTAGTGCTACAAAGTAATTTTGCATAAAAAGAAGAGCCTAAATTTATGAAGATTGTAATGTTTTTTCTTCACCACCTAGAACCTTTGTTTTCTATGAACATTCCGTGGATTCAATGTGAATAGCATTTGCTGAATCTGCAAAGGTGGTAAAACTCAAAAGTATGAAGAATGACAATCTTCTTTCTGTACTGTTTTTATTGGAAAAATGTAATTTTCAAAGTTCACATAAGGTCCTACTTAAAATGTATCTTAATTAAGACACATAAGAACTCTTTAGAAACATTTGCTTTGTTGCTTGGCTGTGACTTTTAAGCACCTCTACACCTTAAAGCATCGCTGATTCCTTCTGGGATAATTTTTAGCCCCTTGCTGGGGTTTATTTGGACACCGAGGCTAGGCATTTATAGTGGAACCATCACTACTTTATTTATTCAAGACAGGCATGTGTGATGAAGCAAGACAAAGAATGTGTAAAATCATCTACAGTTCGCTATTACTTTATATTTCTGAGTGAAGTGTAATAATTTTAGTAATGGAAGCCCTTTTGGTTTGCTTCCCAGAAAGTTTTTGCATTCTCTTGGGAGTCACTGAGCGCAGCATTCTATTTTGTAAGTAAGTGGTGCATGCCTGATGAGTGATGCAGCTACAGAACTGCAAAGCCAGCACAGGTAGGCAGCAATTCCATACATTTTCTGCAGTGGGGTGGAAAACTGAATTTCAAGGATCTAGACAATATAGATAGGCAGAATATTTATTTAAAACTCCTATACTCCTTATGTTGCCCTTGGAGAGTACTGGCATTGCAGAGTAGTATTTAAAGCATCAGATTGCTGTATACTGAGATGTATTACGCTTCTGTGTTTCAGCAGATAACTGTACAGAACTAGTCAAAATGGAAAATAATGAGATAGAAGAACCTTGTAATCCCATGAAAGAGTCTCCCTCAACCTGGAATTCTGAGATTCTTTCTGCCACCTCAAAAGCTTCACCTTAAGCTTGTCAATGGCCTGGGCTTTTTAATTGAGAGAAATAATTACCATTCATTCAGCTCTTTAAAAATGAAACTGGAATAAATTAATGATATCCCTTTTTCTGTGCAATGGCCTAATGGCTCAGGATATGAGCCAAGGAATATTACTTCAGGTAAATGCCATTTGGTGTCTTTGCAACTCAAATTTTCGAAGATATGAAACAGAAGATATCCATGTCCTTAAATTTGAAGATGTAAAATACATTTGAAAATGAAAGCAAATAAAAGGCTACTGGATAATACAATTTATTTTTATCATGTAGGAGGGAAAAAACCTCTCATGGAAAGGGACTTAAATATCTGTATTCTCTTCTGCAAACTGTATTGATTTTTGCCTGAAATATTTTTTTATTACATCTTTTCTCATCATAGTAAGTCAGCTAAGTATTTTTAATCAGTATTGATTTAAAATAGCAAAATATAAATAATGTGAAGTTTTGTTCTTAGAGAGAATGGTGAGAGTTGGGCTGTATTTGTGTAGTGCTGCAACTGAGATGCCCAAATGTTGATATCTCACTCTTCCTGTCCCACAGGAGAGAATGTAATCTTGGAGATCAGGAGGAAAATCATTATTTCATTTTAAGTAAATTCCCACAGAACACACTTGGTTAACTTTTATGATAGTTTATCAACGAAAGAGGTCTTTCCCTGTTTATTTCCTGAGATTAAACTATCTTTACAAGAATACTTGAAAATTACGTCTACCTTCATTTCAGATGTTAGCAGGAGCCCAATATATAATGAAATGGTGTAACCATTCATACCTGAGACATTCCTTCAGGCAGGTTCAACATGCGGACAGGATGCACAATATGCAGGATTCTTTATCCTCTGTCTGGCTGAATGCAGTCTTAAGGGATAGGGACAGTGGCTATAAATTACTGGCTGACACAGGAGACAAATCTCCTCTGTGACTGCCCCACCTTTCAAGGTGCGCTCACATAAAAGATATTGGCTCTGCAAGTGGAATCAAACAGTGATGAGGCCGATGGTTCATCTAGCATGGAGGTGTTGCCAAGAGAAGTGGGACTATGCCCTGCATCAAAACTGCTTCCATAAAATAAAAAAAAAGATGGGTCATTGTCATAGGAGATTCCCTTCTGAAGGGAACAGAAGGCCCAATATACAGATCAAATCCATTTTTTTTTGGAATTCTGCTGCTTATCTGGGGCCTAGGTTAAAGGCATGAAAAGAAAACTTCTCACGCTGGTACGATCCTCAGATGAGGATTATTGATTTTCCAGATAGGCATCAATGAAGTCCTAACAAGAAGTCCGAGGGCAATCAAGAGAGACTTCAGGGCCTTGACAGGGCTGGTTAAAGCATCAGGAGCAGAAGTGGTGTCCTTCTCTATCCTTCCAATTGCAGGGAGTGATGATGGAAGAAAAATGAAGAGCCAGCAGCCCAATACCTGTCTCTGAGCCCAGTGAATTTAAGGTTTTTTGATCACAGGTCAGTTTACATGACACCAAGCCTGCTGGCAACAGAGAGGGTACACTTGTCTGAAAGGGAGAAAAGGATCATTGTTCAGGAGTTAGCAGGGCTCATTTAAAGGATTTTAAACTAGATTTTAAGGTAGAAGAGAATAAAAAAGGCCTTGCTTGAGATAAGCCTGGGGACAGCATATCAATATTTGCAAGACACTATGCTAGTGAAGTCCTTTGGTCTGTCATCTCAGTGGAGAAAGGGTATGTGGCAGCAAAGATGCAAGGGTTATTGATGTATTAGAAACCATGGAAGCATCTGAGAATGCTCACATAGAAATTAAGGACGATCTCCTACTATGACAAGGTGACCTGCTTAGTGGGTGAGAGAAAGGTTGTGGATGTTGTTTACCTGGACTTTATTAAATATTTGCAACTGCATCCCACAGAATTCTCTTGGAGAAACTGCTCACAGCTTATATAAGTGTACTCTTTGTCAGGTAAAAACCTGGTTGGATGTCTAGGCTTAGAGAGTGGTGTTAAATGGAGTTACATCCAGCTGGAGGCCGGTCACAAGTGATTTTCTCTGGGGCTCTGTACTGGGGCCAGTCTTGTTTAATATCTTTGCTGATGACCTGGCCGAGGGGATTCACTGCACCTTAGTAAGACTGCAGATAACAATGACATCAAAATGTGTGGGAGTGTTGTTGTGTTGGAGGGCAGGAAGGCTTTGCAGAGGGATATAGAAATGCTGTATTAATGGGCTGAGGGCAGTTGTATGAGGATCAACAAGGTGAAGTGCTGGCTCCTGCACTTGGATCACAACAATCCCACCTAGCTCTCTAGGCTTGGGGCAGAGTGGCTGGAAATCTGCCCAGTGGAAAAGGACCTGGGGGTTTTGGTTGACAGCAGCTGAACATGAGCCAGTAATGTGCCCAGATGGCCAAAAAGGCCATGACATCCTGGCCCGTATCAGGAATAGCGTGGCCAGCAGGACCAAGGCAGTGATTGTCCCCTGTACTTGGCACTTGTGAGTGCTCTGTCCAGTTCTGGGCCTCTCACTACAAGAAGGACACTGAAATGTTAGAGCATGTACAGAGAGGGGCAATGGAGCTGGAAAAAGGAGCAATATGAGGAGTGACTGAGGGAGCTGGGGTTGTTTAGCCTGGAGAAAAGAAGACTTAGGAGGACCTTATTGCTCTCTACAACTACCTGAAAGGAGACTGTAGCCAGGTGGGAGCTGGTCTCTTCCCCCATGTAACAAGCGATAGGAAGAGAAAAAACTGCCTCAAGTTGTGTCAGGGGAGGTTTAGATTGGATATTAGGAAAAATTTCTTTACTGAAAGGGTTGTGAACCATTGGAACAGGCTACCCAGAGAAGTGGTGGAGTCACCATCCCTGGAGATACTTAAAAGACGTGTAGATGTAGCACTGAGGGACATGGTTTAGTGGTGAAATTGGCAGTGCTGAGTTAATGGTTGGATTCAATGATTTTAAAGGTCTTTTCAAACCTTGAAGATTCCATAACTAGCTCTTGGCGTGCTTATGTGTAAAAAATTCATGTATTTTTTTATTAACAATTCAATAATTTCAGAACTAAAGATCAATTTTATCTTCCCTTTAATAAGACAATGGTGTTATTTGAGAGTAAAGGTAGCTACTTAGAAACAGAATTTGTGAACTGCTGAATGAACATGTCATTGATACCGAAGTTAAGAAATAAAAAGATTAACAAAGGTTAAAAATATTCATGGTAAAAAGAAGCATTCTTAATCAAAAAGTGGTGGTGTCATTCTTCTAGAGTGTCCTTGCGCTACAGTAGTAATATTCAATATTATTAATGGTGTTATAACTAAGCAAAAGTCTTTCACTACACGAAATAATCCAGTAAAATTCATTGTGGTTATCTGCACTGGAAAGGTCTGTATACAGAAAAAGACTTTTGCAGCTGGAATGTTTTTTTAATTGCATGCATCCATGCTTTAGCATGTATGGATGTGTTTATTCGTTATTTTCAGATAATATTTCCTGTTAACAATTGAGCTGTACGATAAAGCTGTATTTTATATGGAATTTTTCTGCTCTTCTGTGATATGTAAGAACATTGAATTTCTGATAACTTACATGGCAGAATCCAGAGCTTACTCCCAGCAGCCTGCAAATCATGTTGTAATAACTCTGGGTTGTAACCAGCCAAGATACTATCAATCCAGCGTTAACAGTGGATAATGCATTAAAACTCAATGTACTGTAAGTAATCAAATCCCAAAGAAAAACATTTAATACAGCTGTCCAGTGTGCCTGAAATATCTACTCAGTGCAACAATCAGTTTTAAGAGGATTTAAATCCAACTATTAAAATTCATCAATACCAACTGAACTGAACTTGCTGCAGGTGGGAAGGCAGGTGGCTGTGCCATCCAGTACAGGAGGGCTGGGTCAAATGTGTCTCCCTGCTGACTTCATGCATCTACAATTCTTTTATGAAGTTCCAGTACTCATTTTTCTTACTTGCACAGTAACTGCATAAATTGTGAATACTGCTTTTATAAAGCATACTGGACACTGTCAGAGACACATTTGAAGAGGTGAAAGAGTTTCAAGAGTAGCTGAACACTGCGCAGATTTTTTTCTTTCAATGAGGGGATATTTTCTGACTCATTAAGCAGAAAGAGTGGAAGCATAAATCAGCTGGAAGGTAGAAATGTGGTCTCCATGAAAAGGGGGAGACTATAGTGAAGAATGTGGCTGAACTGAGTATTGGGTCCACTGCCTATGTGCCAAAATAAAGATAAGTAAAAAAAGAGATAACTCTTCATGGTGTCTGAAGGAAATACAAAAAACACCCCATAAAGGATTAGTGTTGAGACTTTGAAAGAGAATTATTAGTCAGGGCAAGAAAAACGGAATGTTTTTGCCTCAATGGACTCAAAGGACACAGCCAAACCCCAGTAAAACTGAGAGTTTCTGCCTTTTTTATGTAACTGTCTCCTTTCTCAATATTACAAGAGTGCCTACAAAATGTTGAGTGAATGATGTGTGAGAAACACTGTCATGTGTAAGCCTGTAAGTGAAATTTGATCAGTATATGTTGAGATCTTAATACATTTTTAAAGCTTTAATAATATCTTGGTTTTAAAAAGGTGTGGTGATTGTTCCATGGTAGCTTAATTTTCAATGTAAAGTAGAAAAAAACCTAACCACCACTTTCTCATGTTAGTAGTATTAAGATACCTTCTAATATGAAAGGAAGTCTTCCCAAAGAAATGAAAAGCTATTCGGCTTCTGCAGAATGGAAAAATGAAATATAAAAGAGAATTCTCATAATTCTCTGTATATTCAGGCTCTGAACAAACATGGTATTGCCCAGTTTGTTTTTGCAGTGGAAAAAAAAATCTCAATTTAGGATATTTAGAATTAATTTTTTCTAGTCTCTTGCAGAGATCAAAGATGATTGGAGTTCTGCAGATAAAGACATAAAATTTTTTTAACTAACTGATTATGCCTCATATGTACTGTTTGTAGAATAGAGAGATAATTATCTGGTCAATGAAGACCAATGTATAAATTAAAAATATATTTTCTGCAGTTTTATCTTTTAGCATGTCTTATTGTACCATATCCTCATAATATCTAGCAATGTCTGTAACACACCTTGTAAACATGTACTGGGCTCAAGAGTGTCTGTACCACAGCGCAGAGGCACGTTGCCATAGCAAGAACTCCTATAGGAGTTCCAGGTGTGCACTGCTGCTACAGAGAGAATTTCAGAGTAGGTCTAGATAACATAAGCCAGAGAACTTGCTAAAATCCGTGGGAAGTCTAGGCAATGGATGCTATGAAAGTGTTACAGACGCTGCAGTGTTCAATGCCATGTGGCATTTCCAAAATTTTTGCTATCACCCATTGGTCAGAAAGAGAATTAAGAGAGATAGTGGAGGTATCTGATCGGTTCCCTGAGGTCAGCTTGGTACCGCTTCTGGAAGGTTTTGAAAGACTAGTTTAAAGAAAGGCAGAGGGCAGCCTATCTCAGAAGCATGTTATGGGTAACTAGTGCCATACAAGAGAGTGTGGCCCTCGAACATAGTGCTGTATGCTCTTCGGAGGCAATTTAGTATGGAACACATAACATTTCTATGAAAAGTGTGTGTCTATGACTGAAGGAGGAACGTAAGGGAAACTAAACAAAATCGTGAGGTATACAATAAAAACGGCTACGTGATTTAAAAAAAAGAAGGTTTTGTTTTTTTTTTATTAGCATGTACAACAATACTAGGAGTCTCTGTTATAAATGAAAGAAATAGTAGTTTTCTGTTTGTAATGTAAAATTTGACATTGGTATAATCACAGTCTAGCAGGGTGGCTAGCAGGACTGAAATGCTCAAAAAACCCACAAATGTGTTAGCATTGCAGTGTTTTTTAAGAAGGACATATTTTCTTCCCAAACCAAAAAAGATATTACCACATTCAAGGAACTGACAAGTCAGAAGCATAAACAATCTTTAATTGCTTATGGTAAAATGTCATAACAGATATCATGCATGATGGATTATAATTTAGGGACTGCTTCAGGCCTTCAGTCTGCCTTATAATTAAGGCAGATTAAAATGGGGTGAGAGCAAAAAAAGCTGTGTAACTACAGGGCTTCTCTTCAGGTGATAATGTTAGAAACTTCGTACTGCTAGTACCAAAATGTGCTTGACATTTTTGAGGGCTCTAAAGTGCATTTTCTATTTCCATTTTGCATCAGACAAGCCATAAAGTTACAGAGACCTGATTTTGGCAGATAAGGAGAAATTGATTTTCAGAACAGAGTATCACAGACAAGTAAGTAGAAAACATCAAGACCTAACCTCAGATGGCTTTTTAGTAAGCAGAATAGAATGCAAACAAACAGTACATATATTTGGAATTTCAAAGGAGTGCTTATCTAAAACTGGAAACAATAAAGGCCAATAATTTTGGACAGAATATTTAATGAGGAAAAAGTATGAACAATGCTTAAAAATATTTAATAATGCTTTTTAGATATCAAAAAAATCTCCATCTTGTAAATGCCAAACAGGACAAAGTATTTGTAAATATATTTTTAATTGCAAACTGTTAGCAGTCTAGCTAGATCATAAACTGTTTAGGATACAAGTGAGGCCAGATGTGTATGAGAACTGTATATTAAGTCAAATCAAGGTGGTGTTTATACAAGTGCCATAAATCTCAGATTTAATAACAGCAGAAAAAAATTGAATGAAACTCAAGTAAGTTGCACTCATCTTAATCATCAATTCCCTTCTTGATTTCATTCCACAAGCTGTAGAGAGATTGAAAAAAAGCAAAGTTCTAGATCATTAATATTGATTCTCAAGAGTGTGTGAAATACTAAGCAAATATTAGGCTTGAATGTAAATAGTTAAAAACAAGATGATGAGACTGTTAGTCTAAAGTAGATCTTGGAAAAATAATAGAACAGTTAGACTGTTTTATGCAATTACGTCAGGTCTCTTCCAATGTAGTATTCTCTGATTCTATAATGAAGGAAATGTTGGTCACAAACTGTGTGATGGGAAGAGCTGAGGAATTTCTGCAGAAGTTGTAATTTTAAATGCATAAACTATTTCTCTTAAGCTCTCTTAAAGCTTTCAGCTTTTCTTCTCATGCTCTCGACTGTACTTTGGATGAAAATTTTATTCCTTCACTGCAGCTGTGTTCCATTGCTGCTTTCCCCAAAAGGAAATCTGTAGCTGATTACAAGGTTATCAAGAACAAAGAAAAGGATTGAAAAATTGGTATGCTTTGCTTTTAGGAAGCTAGTTTTCTAATGGTGTGCCAGTTGTGCTCATTATGAAAGAGGAATGGGAAAAATAAGTATGCTCCATTTGAAGCATAGGCTAGTGAAATACTTGAGTACTGAATGGATAAAGAGCAAGCTGAGACTTTTGCCTCTTACTGAAAGACAAGCCAAAGATAGAGCAATTTTAGCATTGGGAGAATGGAAATAGTGAAAAGGAAATATCAGCTAGATAACATAGGGATTTGGGAAAACAGAAGATGTCCTAGTGCAGCTGAATATGAGGTTGCCTGTCCAGTATTAGACATTAGTCCTTGGGTAGAAGATCCAATCCTGTAGTCAGAGGAAGGTTTACTCTAGAAGGAACTTAATTCTCAGTAGTTCCCAGTGTGACCCAGGAATCAAAGGGACTAAGCATGTTCAATAGAGAACTTCAGGCAGAGCAGTAAGATTATATCTGATATTGTTTCAATCTCCAAAAACAGTGTGTCCACCTGTTGTGTGACCAATACATGAAGAACTTTTGATATATTTGGAAAGGCATGTAGAAAAATCAGTCAGCTATGCATCCATCACTACCAGCCACTCCAGGTAGAACTTCAAGGGGAATAATGTACTTCAGTCCTGAAAGAGGATAGTGAGAGAAAAGTGTTTCTTTCCCCCCCCTCCCACTCCCCCCCTAGAATTAGACATTACTTATTTGTTATTATGGAACCTAAGATCATTTTCTATTGATCCAATTTTTTTATTTTTCACTATTAATTCTATTTGGCTTTCAGAAATCAGAGATTTTTAAATTATCTTCTAGAAGTAATTTTCATTGAAACATTTTCAAGAAGGAGTATGGTCACAGTTCTAAGTATATTGAATTACTACAATGAAAGTAATATTTAACTATTTTGTCACATAACTCATGCTTAAAGTTATAGAAGCTGCCATGGTGACCTCAGAATTGATTTGATACATTATGTTTAGTGTTAATTTTCTTGCATCTCATTTCCTTTTATAGGTCTTCTGTTTATGACTTGTTGAAAGACCAATTGTAACAGTAGTTTTGAAGTGTTAGAAATCTACTGTTTATAGAGATCAATAAGTTTTAGCACAATTAATTTCAGGTCTCACATAAATAAAGTTTACAATTATTGCATCAATTAACAGTAGTTTTTAATGTTTGGAGATGCAGCCAATTTGCTGCAGACTAGACCTGAAGTCTAATGAATTAATGAGGCTTCCTAACCTGTTATCTTACCTTTCATAATTAATATCATAATCATATTCATCTAAACTCGATTATACAGAAGTCATGATGTGAATGTTTATGAAAAAAAAGAATGGAGCAAAACCTAGGTTCAGAAATACCTCTGTACCTTCCTCAGGGTGCAAGTTCCTCGGCAAATGTATCTGTAATTAAAAGGGAGATTCCATGTCTCTAGTACTTTGAGAAACTTCTTTTGTATTTATTAGAAATTCTGGGCAGAGTTGACCAAATAACTACAGCTTCTACTTAAAAGTTCTATATGTATTTAAAAACAAGGAATGTCTGCTATATGCAGGATGTGACTCAGTGTCTAAGGTCTGCTTGTTGGTGCAGGTCATGTTTGGGACTGGGATATTTCAGCCTTGGTACTTCAATAAAACATCTCATTCTGTAATGGCTGAAGATTAATGACTGAAAAATTGAGTGAATGCCACGGACAACTCTGTTTCTTTTCTTTTTTTTTTTTTTTTTTTTAAATTTTATTTTATTTTTTTTATGGCTTTTTAATTGCACCTATTGATCAACAACCTGACTTGAGGTTAGGATAAACTGTCGATATTTCAGCAATTATTTACAAACAGGGAGAATTCTCATAGTAAATGGAAGTGAGTATGGTGTACTCAAGGTTGCCTCTGTATCTGACTTTCATATCACTAAAAATCAAGACTGACCTGTGCTTACTAATTGTGTTAGCTATTTGGATTGTTTATTTACAGGTGAAGGAATCTGCATCAGAATTCTCTAACGTGCACTTTGAACTTTCTACCTCCTACCAGTGTCATTTGAATTTTGTTTGATTCAGTCTCAAGCATCTCACATCGTAACACCACATTTTGCCCAAGTTCTGAGAAATTCAGCATGAAAACAGCAACATTTTATATATTAAACACAAATTGATCATCCTCATGCTACCATTTTTTAGTAGTTATTTGACTAATTCAGGAAATAACTGTGTAAATTGAGAGAAAATGTAGCTTTAGGGTCTCAATAAGGTCATTATATGCACCAGTTATTTCTCTCTTCTTTCATCGACTACCTGCCTCCCTTCTGAGTGAGAAACCCTCTCAAATGGGACAGCAGTGCATTATTTGGTGCTACAGATGCTGCCCTGGGGCCCAGGAAATGCAGATGGGTTTCTGCCTTCTTTTGGTCATTGGAGGAGTTCTGAAGCCTGAATCCAGGCTGCCTATATTTCAAGGCCTGTACACTACTTTTCATTAAGGCAAAATTAGGTAGCCTTTTTCTGAGCTTGCTCAGGTTTTAGACCTCTTTTAAAAATGGTAAGTATGTTTCTTTAGGATTGTTTGGATGGAACATTTTAAATACTGACAAAAAACTTACTGTAAGACTGTTCGTACTGTATTTGCTTGACAAATGTTTGTTTTGTAGAAATATTGGGCAACTCTCCTTAGTCCTAAGAGAAGACTCCATCCTATTTCCCTTTTAGTTGATATCATGTAGTTGTATTTTTTCTGAAGCTGCTATGAGACTGTGAATACATGCTTCATGAGGCATAAACATTGTTCCATTGCTGAACTTCTTCAAAAGTGCTATTATTGGAAATGGCTGCTTCTGAGAGGTGAAAACTGTAGTGCTTTCAAAGTTTGTCTCCCCTGCCCTTAGGAAGGAGAATATATCTGGAATCTGAAATAAAATGTCAGCACCAGTGTATTCAGTTTTATTTACCTTGAATCTTTGAAGGAGCATGAAGTGAGATGGAATAAAAACAGAGTATATTTGAGACTATCAATAGATACTTGATATAAATCAGGATTGTTGCTGATATCAGCAGCAATCCAGAATACGTATGTATTTAAAACATTACAACACTAAAATGTAAAGTGATTGAGATGTACATCGGGAAGCAAGTATTTTCATGTTTGGAGTGTTGATTGTTTCTTTTAGTTTTATCTCAATTTCTCTTACAGACTTTTTTTCCAGTCAGGGTAAAAACAGAGTTGTCGGCTGTCTGGAGCAGTGGGAAATATTTTGCAGATACAAATGTGTATCTCTTCTATGTGAATATACTGAGATTACCTGGAGTGCAGGTGCATTAAAAATGATTGATTCACCTAGAATATCCATGGGCCAGCTGTACACAGACCAAATTAGACTAGAAGTGTTGGTTCTTTTGTGTATTATGTACAATTTGCTGAAACATTTATAGTGGACATTTTCTTGGGATTTCTGGGTATCTGGCAGCCTGTTTGGACAAAGACTATTGTCTGGCAGCAACAGCACAACAACACCTGATGTCCTTGTCAGAACTCTTAAATTCACCAAAAATAAGATTTCCATGTGGAAAGTGTAATTGTGGAAACTGTGGTGTTTGGAGACCTTAGAGAAATGAATGTATTGAAAGAAAATGGAATAAATTTAAGCCAAAAACTATTTCATGTGTCACTAGTAACAGATGAAATTAGAAGACACTTCATCTGTCCATCCCTGAAAACAGAGATGCAGCATTTTGAGGTTTGTATTTTAATCTCACTAAAATTTGGCTTTGCCATTCAAAAAAGAAGTTCTTTGGATTGCCCTTGGATCTCTTTTACTAAAGAAAATCAAAAGGATTCCTAGACTATTATCAACACAGCTACAATAAAGATAATTTCAGAATTGTACAGTATTATGTTCCTTGTGGTCTTGCATTGTTTAGCTAATAATTCATAAATGTTAGAATATGTGCTTCATCTTTCTCAGCTTCAAGTTTATTACTTGCTTCCTGATCCTTAGAATTACCCTGGGACCTCCATAGCAGTGCTCATTTGCAATGGGGGTCCCCGGATCCTGCAAGGAGCTTTGAGGACTGCTCCCTCACGAGAAGTTCTGGGCAGCAGCTATGAGTGATTGTTCACTCTACCTGCTTCTCCTTCCCCAACCAGCTAGCCTTCCAACTTGGTGACCAGGAATTTGTGTGCTGTGGCTGACACTCTCGTATCAGTGAACGGAACACAGAGACGGTGTGGAAGGTAGAAAGTCTTGTATATGCATCCCAGACTCTCAAAGTGCAGTCAGCGCTGCTTGCTCCAGGAGCAGAAAGGCTGAATGGATTCCATCCTCACCTTGAAGTATTTGAGAAATAATACGTTTTCTTCTGACACACACTTGAAAGGATTGCGAAGTTTTCAGATTTAGCTAAACAGCAGGTGCATTATTCAGCTATTAGAGATGTAAGTTGAATGAAGCATAGGGGTTGCCCATTACAAGAAAAAGTAATTTACTCTGACTAATTTAAGCATAAAAAATTATAGTGATTGATCTTGTATAAAATAGACAGGGAAAACTCAGCAATTCAATGTTAATTGTATTATCATTTCAAAGCCAATATTGATTTTAAAATTACATTTACAAAATGCCTGGTAAGGTCCAAGACCTAGTGATACATGTAGACGGCATCTACTTTAAACTTACAGAAAGAGATTCTTGGTCATAAAGCCAGAAGGTCAGAAATTTTGCAGAGCAAACCAAAGTTGCCTTATAATGTACAAGCGACCTGGATCTTCTTTTTTTTTTTTTTTTCCCCCTTTTTTTTTTTTTTTTTTTTTTTTTTGTCAACATGAAGGCAAAAAAAAAATCTCTTGAGTTTATGAAACGAGGCTAGGCGTACTTGTGCTGAGGGAGTCTGGCTTTGCAGACTCCTAAACAGCATAAGATCTTCAAAGGGGGAATGCTTAGTGTTGCCTTCTATTTTAACTCTTAAAGTAACCAGTTGGGGCACTGTCATCATGACATGCTTTTCAAGATTTCACCTACAATTTTTCTCTGAAAAACTGAGCCGGCAGAGCAATGACTTGTCTGGGTGCTCTAGTTATGAATTTGTCGTGTGATGAAAAACCTACTGTTTGAAAAATGGCAAGGGGAATTGAGAATGACAGAGTAATGTGAAAAGGACTGAAACCTATTGCCATCACAAATAATATAAATGTAAGTTTCTCTCTGTTGTCTGCCTCTCTTATAAAATAATAGTAGTTGTCAGGTAAGGAAGGTGCAGGAAATGATGAAGTTTATAAAAGCACTTCACTTCTGTTTTTTCTCTTATGACTAGTGCTGGTGTTATGGTGTTCACATGACAAACAGTGCACTCCTTTTATGAAGTCAAGTTGTTGTATATCACAGCCTCAGAAGTAGCAATGTATTGAAAGAAACAGCAGTTGAACAGAACAATCAAATACTGGGTGTGCCATTGTGATTAATCAGTAAGACGTAACAGACTGTGTGCCAGTGCTGCTCAACCACCTCTTAGGTGCTTGGTGAAACACAGTATAAAACTGAAGCCTTCCAGCTCATCTGAGAGGAACGTTAATCAGCACTGCAAGACAGTCTGTGCAACGCCATAACATTACAGAATGGATACCTCGAAACTCTGGCATTTCAAGAAAAGGTCTTGGGCTCGATAATGTGTTGGATAGGTCTAACTTGGACTCTGCAGCTTGCTTTGTCCCACATCAGCACGTAGTCTTGGTGCCACCTCTGACCACTGCCTCTTGGTAGTCTTTACCCCTGGAGCAGACCTTGCTCTCATGTGCCTGGACTGTCTGACAGCCTGATGGAATAGGGCCCTGCCATCAGGCTGCTGGGGAAATATTTCACTTGTCCAAAGGATTACTGTCATATGGGCCTTTGCATTTTTTTAATTTTGGCTTTCTGTTGTAGCCTCCAGAGAAGGGACTGATTATCATGGTGCAGTAGACGAATAAGTTCCTGGAGGGCAGAAGCTCTTAGCTCCCATGGATTTTTTCTGTTGGAATTGACAGGGAAGTGAAGCTGTGCTTATCCAGCCCAGGCAACCTGACCTCTTTGAAAACATTGTTCCTAATGACAGATATCTCCAGCCTTTTAACAAAATATCACTTCTGCAGAACTTCCTGTGGGTCCTTTTATAATCAGGTTTAAAACAGAACTTCAGTAAGATCATAGCAGAGTGTGTGGGTTGGCAAAAAATGAAAGGCAGAAGGAGAAAGTAATAAGTTTAAGCAGACCTTTTATTTATTGGTTGCAGTGTTTCATGAGTGAAATCACTGAAGATCCTTTTATCCCCTTTGCTTCTTCTTTGTAGCAGGATTTAAATTTACAATAGCCAACATAACTTGGTCTAATATGTTCAATTGTGATGGCATCTCACCTGCAGTGGAGTGGAAATGCTCTCAGGTCCCCAATAATATGTAATGCAACTTTGAGAACTGAGATGTCTGTCCAAAGTTGCCATTAAGTAACACTTAACAAAGTGCTATTGACTTTTAAGATGTAAAGACTTGGTAGGTTGAAGAGTCTGGCATCAAAGATGTTCCCATTTAGAGAGGGATATTTAAAATAAAACAAACACACACAAACAACAAACGAGGAATGTAAAAGGCAAGGTATGAAAAGAAGCTGTGTAACTGCCTGCATAGGTGGTGATTCTGAAGCATCAGAGGTAGGTTTAAAGCTCAATTTTCCGGGGTGCAAATGATGATAAAGCTACAAGACTCAGAGACTTTGTTCTGTGATCCTCAGAGGTGCATCCCTGTTCCTTCTCCTCACAAAAGTCTTTGAAGTTGGCTATTGTGCAGATGATTTCTCTGGAACAGAGAGCTTTTGGAGACTGACTTACTAGAAGGGCAAACAGCACAGGGCTGCACTCACTACAAGTGAGTTATGTTGCTCTCCATCTGCCGTCTTTTAAGCAGGCTAGTTAAGATTTACCTGCAAAACAGTTCATTCCTATTCCTTTAGTGTTGAAAAAGATCCTGTATCACTAGATCCAAAGAATGTGCCAACAAGTTCTTCATGGGAGACCTTGTCAAAGGGAGTGAATGTGTTTTTACTAGGCTAATGTTTATTTTTGGACAGAACCTTACATCACAGCCCACAGAGGGTGTTTCAGTCTTTGTCACTTCAGGGAAAAAGACAAATCTGGATCTTCGAGAGCAAAAATTAGAGCAAAAAACTGAGCCCCAGACATGCTTTCTTCTCTTCATTACCTTTCTGCTCCTGTTGAATGAGTGGTGACATCACATCCATCAGAGTAGACACCAAGAGGGAAAACATCAGCCTCCCTTCTTTTTATAGAAACAGCAGCAAAGCACAGAAGATCTTTGACCTTTAAGGTTTAGCACAGAGCACAGGGCTTCTATCTTGATCCCCAGTCAGTGAGGCAGAGATGAGAGTTCAGCAGGGGTTAGATAGATGTTCTCTGAATTATAACAGAACTGGGAAACCTTTCAGTCTATTAAAAAAGCGCTTTCATCTTTCAGTCAAGACAAGCTATTACTAAAATTAAAAAAGAGAGTTAATGTGTTGCCAGAGGATTTTAATAAATATTAAAATTATGTGTGTGGATCTTCTGATTATTTTCACTGTTATTAATGCTAGGTTTATTTTTAGCAGATTATGCCAAACTATTTCTATCTTGCTAGTTCCATTAAGTGTCTTTGTCAAAATCCTTTTTGCTTGCATGTAATCAGTTACTTCTTACATTGGCTCATGAAACAGAATTGGAGGTGCTGCCAAAGAGATCCATCAATTCAGCCCTTGCAGAAGCTGAATCTGAACTTAGACTTTTGAAATGTGAGTGTATTTGGAGATCAGATATTTGACTGACATCAATATAAGTAATAATTTCCGGACATATCAATCAGAAAGCCTTTTCTCTATACATTGTGTAACTTGAATACCATGAAAAATTATATGACACACACACACACAAAATCAAAACCAGAATAAAATCAATTCCAGTAAAGAAACCAATGATTTTACAGGCAACAGTGTTTCCTTTGACTTTTTTTTTTTTTAAGTTCCCTGCATTATGTTTTTTTGATTAATGGTTTTATTTTTAATATAAAGTGAAATGTAAGAAAACCTTCCTTCAGAACAACCAACCAAACAAAAACCAAAAACAATCAACCAAACAAATTGGTTAAGATGATCCAGTGATTCCTTACATCTGTTTGGTCTATCAGTGCTTTATGAGGGAATAATGTCTGTTGTTTTTCTCTGTTTATCACTATCTGCACATTTGAACTGGTTGTAGTGACAAGTTTGTCTCCAAAAGAGCTGAGATTTGAGTACATAAACAAAAGCTTATGAGCAACGGGTGACAGCTCATGGGTTAATTTATATTTTAGAGAAGCCACTCATGTTGGTCTGGTCAGAAACTCCTTTTAAGCAACTGCAGTGAGTGAAACAATGACCTTATCTCAAAAATCTAAATCTGTTTTGCAACAGAAAGAATGCAAAAACAGGAGAGAGAAGTTTGGAAAGAAAAATATTGAATGTTTAACATATTTGATATGAAAATTCCATTTAGGCAGTATAATATGTTTATTTTAATATAGAAATGCTATTTAGTTTCATCTTCAGTCTCTCTTTGCAGGGATGTTTCTAATTGTTATGTTGTAATAGAAATACCTACTCTAGGTTGCTCTTTTGAATTAATTGACTCTGTCAGAAATATCTGGACTCTTGTACTTCAAAAATTTAATTTATGGTGCCCATTCATTTTCAGAGAATTGTTGGAAGCTGGGGAATTAAGTTTTCTCTGTTCTTGGAACACAGTGAGGTGATTGTGACTCTCCTGCTGTAAGGCTGTGAGTCAGTGCAGGACAGAAATAGTGGCTATATGTCTCTAGATGCTTGGTTTCATAACCTAGCTAAGTTATCTTCTCTGGGAAAATGCCTAAGAGGTGAAGTTGCTGCATCTCCTTCTGATGCCAGTAATTTTTGTAGATGTTTCATTGATTGATCCTTTATTTAATGACCACTTGGAATCACAAGAGAATTTGTACTGACTCACTGATGAAGTGAAAATGATTCAGCAGCTTTATTTTGTTTCACACAAACCTTTTTAAACAGAAGAAATGTCACCAGTAGCAGTGTCAGTATGCTTCAAGGATGCCATCTAGCAACCAGAAACCAACAATGGATCTGAACAGCTGCACGTTATGTAAAACTAAAGGAGGTTTGCACTCAAAGCATAAATGGGGTATGTGGGAAGATTTAGCTTCAGATTGACACGTGGCTCTTTGACCTGTCTCTGTTTGCCTTATCTTTATTTAGGCATCCAGAATATTTTCCTGATTCATTTGACATTAGCACTTTACAGCAGGACATGAGGAATGAAAGAAAGGTACAGACAAGAGTCAGACCCTTGTCTGTCTTGTGCATTAGACGCCCTGGAAACAGAGTGCACTCTCATTTCAGTCTTTATCATCATGTTCTCTTGTCTTCTTGAGGCATAGGAGTTTGGAGAAGAAAATTAAAATTTAACTTTTCTCAAAAAAAACCCACAAAAGCACCAGAGAGAGAAAAGAAAGAGTTCTTAAAATTTTGTCCTGTGATTTCTTTAGAGATGAATAGATCTTATCTGCATTCTTAGTATTACAGACTTACACCACCAAATATCTATTATATGTTTCAATATAAATTAGCTGTCTAATCTGTTGCTACGCCTGATTTCTATTTAGATTAATGATATTACAAACCTGTTGTTTTTGTCTTGAAATACATACATAGAACGGAGAGTGGGAGACACCCTCCCATCATGTGTAATGCAGTTTAATTTACTCAGTTGAAATGTGTTTGTGTGAAAGTGAGTGGTATTTTTTCTGGTTTATTCCTCTCTGGCTTGCCAGTGATGACAGCTGGAAAATGTTTTCCTGGAAGTTTTCTAAGTCTTGCACTGTGAGAGATAATATATTGAAATGACGATTTCTGTCAGAACTATTTTAATCTTTTAGGGCAGGACAATATTCTTCACTTTACTGCCTATGTCCTATTTTGCTCCATAATTTTAGTCTTATCTTGTGGCCTAAATATAAAGTTAACGGACACTTCTGAAATGATAGTAGGAACAAGAATGTTTTCGGTACTTTAATAGTTGCTGTTTTCACAATATCTATATCCAGATTCTTCCTTTTCCTAAGCAGTCTTTCTGTTACTGTGCACTTAAAATGACATGTTAAATTAACTTGTGGGTTTTTTTTCTTCTAAAGCTCCACATTTCTGATTAAATTCTTGTAGCTTGCTGTGCATTTCCCCACCTCCTGCTTACCTCATCTATGTTTTACTTCTTGGGGTTTTTTTTGGTGATAGGCTGCTACTGAGTCTAAGGCTTGTTTGTCTTCAGTGTTCCATCCTGTTACCAGCTCTTGTGTCTCCATTTTGGTTTTATTATGACTCTTATACTCACCTTTATTCCTGTTTAAACAACTGGTTATTTACTTGATATCTGGTCGTTGCATAATTATAACTGTGAATTTCTATGGTCGTCAGTGTTTTAGTCCCTTCATATGGTTTATTCAAGACCAGGGAAAAAAAAGAAGGAAAGTTGAAAAACACTGTTCCTGAATCAAATGTCCATTTCTCTGTCTGCTGTGATACAGGAGACAAAGGATGATCCAGCTCTTTTAACTTGCAAACATATTATTTATTATTTTTTTCAGGCACGCAAATGCTAATTGTATGGTTTGAAACTCCTTGAAAATTGTTCTTCCTAATGCTGCTTATTTATATTTCAAAAATCTACACTAGAGTTTTCCTGTGCCTAATAGAATGATTTATCAGTTTAATACTATACTGATTATACACAGTAAATGGAATGCAAGACACGTCAATCTCTCTTTTAGTCTGATTGCAATGGGAAAAAACGTTTTCATGAGAGAGCTGGTATTAATAGATGATAAGGACATAATGCAGAGTTCAGTTATTTTTAACTTTTCTTTTTAACAAGCTTCTCTGCAGAGCGCATGGAATGAAATCATAACTAAAGATTAAGGGTGGTCAGAAAAATTGTGATTTCTGTGAAAAAAGACCCATATCAGCCATCTTGAGAGAAAAATTTGTATTTCACAGAATCAAAGAATCGGTAAGGTTGGAAGGGACCACGAGTGGGGTCATTTGGTCCAACCTTCCTGCTCAAGCAGGTCATCTAAAGCACAGTGCAAAGGATCGTGTCCAGATGGTTCTTGAATGTCTTGAATATTTCATCCCTTAATTGGTGTGCCCGAGCAGCCAACTAATTGCCATGTACCTTTTTTATTTGTGTGGGGGGGTGGGGCTGGAGAAAGTGGTGATGGGGTAATTTGTTTTGCTCTTTTATTGGTAGCTGGGGATAGGTCAAGGGAAGTGAATAACTGTTTGTTGGAGTTTTTTTTGTTTTGTTTTGTTTTTACATCAAAAATAATGTCTAAACTGTGTCAACATCAAAGGTGAGGTTGACAGAATCCTTCGTTTCCCTGCTGGTGCTCTCTGCCTGACCGCTTCTGCCTGTCCATGGCTGGCCTTGGGGGAGGGAGCTGACACCACCCCAGAGACTGTGCGGAAGTGGGCAAATAGTTTTCTTGTTAGCGTTAATAGAAGAGAAAATATTTTCTTTTTTTTTTTTTCTAAACCTGTTGCAGGGTTCTTTCATATTTCTTCGCTTGCTCCTGATTACAGCTGGCAAAACTTCCAACTGGGGCATGGGGAACAGGTTTACTCAGAACAGGCAAGCAGTGCCTACATCCCAGGGACATGCAAGTGATTATATTGCTTGTTAGTACAGTATTTATGTGGTTGCGAGTTGCACAAGGATGTGGGAGGACATGGTGCTGTCTGAGTGTAAGAGGAGCAATGCCCTGTGTGTGCTAATCAGGGAAGCTGGAAATCCCTTGCGCTCTATTACTGGGGTCAGTATCTTGTGGTAGAGTGAAGTGACTGGAGAGTGATTGCTCTCATATTTCAGCATCTCCAGGAGTGACATTAGAGGTGAATTTGGTGTCGTAGACAAACTCCCTTCAAGTTAGTGGTCATGAAGAGGGATATATTTGGGGCTTGAATAAGTTTCTGTGTCCCCTGAAGGAGATCTCTGCTAGGAAAAAAAGTCTAGTAGTTCCTTCCAATAACAAAAAGAATAAAAAATTTAAAAAAAATTGTTTTTCTTGTCTCTCAGAAATATATGGATAATACCTCAGCATTGCCCTATCATTTTGTGTGGATGAAGGTCTGGCCACGAAATTCCAAGGTGTTTTGTCTCACACATATCCCTACGTTCTTAATTCATATATTTAAAAGAAACTGTGGTAATGTCTGACTGGATAAGGAATTTAATTATGTCTTTTAAAAGTACCTTTCCAGTAATTTTTTTTTTTTACAGGATTTATGGTGCTACTTTAAAATGCCATAATCTTTTGTAGTTCTGCTTAAAATGACTGTGTGCCAAAGCAATACTTGTTTACATCCTTGGATGAAATCTTCAAAAGCAGCTTGGCAATTATTTGAAAAGGAAGAGATGAATCTGAAGAGAGTTTTAATTTAATATTTAATTTCATTAAGGACCTTGGAGCACAAAGCAAGAGAGCATTATTTATAACACAAAGCTCTGAGTGCTTCTTAGTGGAGAGGAGGATCAGAATATCATATAGCAGAATAGGGTCACCTGGAGGAGACAGTAATAGAAGTATAATTATATTCACTAGGGCAAAGGCCCAAGGTTGTGTTGTTCCCGTTACCATTCTTTAAGGACAGAAATAACTGCAGGAGAAGAAGTATCAGGCAATGACAGAATAAATGAGAAATCAAAATGATAAGGTAAAGATGTGTAGCTTTAGTATGTATCAGAAGAGGAGTTTCTAGTGTAGTAGACTGGAGTACAGAAGTTAGCGAGACTTCGTCAAGATTTTTGGGTGTGTTTCTGTCACACATTGTTCAACTATGTGAACATTGTTCAACTAGCTTTTAGGATGATCTGAGGATTAGAGAGCCTCTGTTACAAAACGTTGGCTTTAAGTTGCTGAAAAGTAGGTACCAAAATGTGTTTTCCAAATAATGGAAAGAGAACAATATCTAGAGTAAAGAACTACTTAAATGTCGCAAAGATGCTGATGGGACTTTTTAGATGACTCTTGAAGAGAGCTTAGAACAAGAAAATAAAATGTGTCACTTCACATTTTGAAAGTTTTGTCAGCAGTGACTCACTGTGTCTGCTATTTTGTCTCTGATAGGAAGTATATGTCTCTGATAGATATGCACTATTTTAAAGGAAAACAAGTGAATCTTGTCACTTTTTGTCTACTTTCTGTACTATTCCACTATCCTTAGCAACTGTTGTAATAGATATGGACTAGATATTAAAGATGTTTTCTAGTTCTTTGACCTATATTCCTATGAATTGAGAATCTCGGTGTTGTTTTTTTTTTTAATTTAGGTATATTTAAATCCAGAATTCAAAACTATTTTAACACTTAAAGAGCTTTTTGAAATAATCTGAACATCTGTCTTATAAACTAAACATGTTTTAAATACTTTGAAATTCACATATCAAGACATCTCTCTTCTATGTTGGCCTGAAGCCCTCCATGCTCCTTAGTGCTGGAGATACTCAAGTGGTAGATATATAAATTTTTAGATCTGCTAGGTGTGCAAAGCTGTACCTCTGTGTTTTCCCAGAAACACACTGATCAAAAAAGATAGGAACAGTCTAGCTCATAATCTTCACAAGGGTAGTTCAAGGTCTGAAGCAATGAGGGTCCTTTTTTCAGCTGGGGGACACAGGTTTTCTTCAGGTACTTCATGTGCAAATAGGAACAGGCTCCTCAAAATATGAACCTGATAGCTTCCTGTACACTGAATGATCACTGAGTGTTCTGGGAATTTGGTCAGTTTGTCTCTTCTTCAATATTCTTTTGCTCAAGTTCTCAGTCTGGCATTTGGAGACATATTATATGCTGTCCTTTGGCTCCAACGGACCAGATGTGGGCTGAGATGGCTGGTTATTACACCCAGATTGTACATCTGTGACTCGGCCGTAAGAGAGGAGAGTGGCCTTTGGGACCTTGGGTTCCCCAAGCCCATTGGCTGGTCAGAGTATCTGGTCAGGAGAAGCAGCCCTGCCCTGCTTTCTGCTCTCCTGCTACATAACAATGGCTACCTAAGGCTTTCTGTACCCCAATATCAACTTCAGACCGATATTACCCTGAATTTACTGGACTTACCTTTGTCTTGACCCAGAGGATTATACAGCTGCTTTGTATTTGATGCTCTGCTGTCATTCTGTACTCCAAACCTGGAGCTTATCAGGGCTTCCTTAATCCTCTTACAGGGAGAACCTCAGAATACTTTGTACATATAGAAGAGAGAGTAACATGCTCTACAACACTGAATTACTGTATTTTTTTCCCAAAGGAAATATATAATGACCTATATAATTTCTTTTTTACTTTGTCAAAATTTCATTCTGTTTTTTTGTTACCTGTGGGCTATTTTAAAATATGATAATCAAATCATATTTGTTTCGCTAAAATAGTTGAGCAGCAACTTCACTTCAAAAAATACTTTTGTTTTTTGTTAGGTTCATTTACAGTTTCTGTTCAAGCAGTATCTGAGCTTCAGTTCAGACTGGAATATCTGTAACTAGATAATGTATTTTTCAATTTGTTGTGCTAGTTTAGTTTCTAGAAAAAAAAAAAAGCTGTATTCAGTAGGAACTAAAGCATAAGTAACAGGGCTATGATGGAAGCATCCTGCAAAAGGCAACAAATCTCTTCTGTGGTATAAAATAAACTGGTTGCTTGGCTACCAGATTCTTTTCTGGCTTTGCAAAGCAGTCTTCAGATTCACATTAGATCTGTCTTGGGGTTAAGTCCTCAGTCAATATAAGTGTCATAGCTCTGTTACAGCCTCAGATAATATTAGAACTAAAACTGAAATTAGAAATCCACTAACTGAAGAATTTCTTTCTCTCTCTTCTTCCCTTAGCAAATCATTTATCATGCAAAGCTCTTTGTTATTAGCCAAGGTAGAGTTCTTTGCATTTTATTGCTGAAATACTCCTGTGAAAGAGTTAATAAACTGTTTGGTGCAAGAAGCTCTTTTATTTCTAATGAGAGTAATGAATAAGGAAGGCAGTGCAAGGAAAACACTGGCAGCCTGGAGCAAACCTGACAGAAGGCCACTGTTATGATCAGGGGCTTCAGATCAGAACATGAGGAGAAAGTCTGAGGGAATTTGTTGAGTCTTGAGGAAAGAAGACTAAAGAGAAATCTTGTTGCTTTCTAAAGCATAATTAGGGTAGAGAAGATGGAGCCAGATATTCCTAAGGTGCATTGTGATAACACAGGAGTAAGAGACACAAGTTGGAATTTGACGAACTTCAGTGAAGTAGTAAGTGTCAAAAGCTGGAAAAGATTGCCTAGAGAGGTTGTGGAAACTTTCACCTTGGGTAGAAACTCCATCCTTGGAGATACTCAAAACTTAATTGGACACAGTCCTGAGCATCCTGCTCTAAATTAGTGGTGGCTTGAGTGCGGAGCTAGATGAGAGGTCTTCCAGAGGTCCTTTTCAGAGTTCCTTGCCAGTCAAATTAATTATTTATCTTTCTGTTCTACAAAGGAATCTTGCAGTGCCCAGTGAAAGAATTTCTAATCTACTACCATTTTCACTGTCAAGAGAAAAATTACAAACTGTTGTTTGGAAAACAAGTTCTCTTTCTTTATCAATGTTTCCCCTCCAGTAACTTGCTTTGCATGCTGTACAAAAATAAAGTTACATCTCTGGAAATTTGGTTATAAAGTGACTTCTGATAAAATTTCCATGATCTGAACAGTTAAGCCTTCACAAGAACTTAATCCAAAATATAATTGTCATAATAATATGTATACTTAATACTTTGGTTGACTAAACTGAGGTATGTCTGTAATCCAAATTTAAAGTGTATGTTTCATTGAGATTACTTTTACTCAGTTCTGATTACTTTTGCTCAGTTCTGATGTGCTGCTTTTTGTTTGTTTTGATTAATATCAAAGCCAACAAACTGATAGAGCCTGGTAAGTTCAACTGCAACTCTACTTTTTAAAGGAGAAGGATGTATTAGGTAGTGAACAATGATGTATATAAAGGCCTTCTAATTTCCTTTTAACAATCATTTGCTAATCTGCTTATTTTCTCATAAAACAAAGAAGCAGTTTGTGCTTTTTTAACTTTATAAACCATTTATCTGCTCTTGTGAACCAGAAATATTCAACAGACAAATCCACAGCTTTTCAAAATTACTTGCTCTTCTACCCAGTAAAAGGAAGTCCTTTTCCAGACTGAGAATTGTAGCTTGTTCTTTTGTAGATTCAGTGGAAAACTAATACAGAATATGCCAGATTTTTCATAAAACAACTTTTTGTTTTCTCATTCGTTGTTTAAAAGTGGAGCATGTCCAACTCATGACCATGAATTGCCTGACAAAGACCATGGAAAGTGGTTGTCCTTAATGAGGATTACTAACTTTACTGTGAATTCAGCAATAACATGAGAGGTTTTTCTCACTAGTCATACATAGAGCAATCACAGAAATCCAATAAGTACCACTGGGTGCAGAAAGATTTTGAAGTTACTGTCCAACTGTAGATGTGTACCTTCCCCAGGTCTGTTCTCTGTTTGTGGATAAAGGTTGTGCAGGTGTTTTATTTGAAGCCTGGGTATCTTACAGTTCTGTCTGCCCGTTTCCAATAGTTTTCACTTTGAAGTCTAAGGCTTGACAAAGATTTCTGACTATTTGGTCTTTCTATTCATTTACCTCCTTTTCTGCCTCTTCATAAAAATGTCCTCTTCAATTTTTAAAGCTGCCTTTTTTTTACCTAAATACTGGTGTATCAGAGGAAAATAAATTTGATTTTTACTCTTGCTGAATGCCACTGAAATATGGCACTCTTCTTCTTTAATCTTTTTAAGGCTACACTTTTTTGTAGATTTTTCTTCCAATCAGTTTGCTTATTTTCTTTCCTATTCCTTGCAATATTCCTACTTATTTTCCATAGTGTTTTGGGGTCCTTTCTTATTCCTCTTTGAATCTTTTCCAGTTCAGTTTTTCAGTTCTACTTTCTGCTTCTTCCTTCACAGGTTACTTTTGACATCTGTTGTCTTGATTTAAGTATATAGGAGGGATAAGAAGTAGAATTAGTTCCTTAGTGGACATGTATTTTTTTTTGAGTTTTCTGAGGTTACTGTGTTTCATAGAGTGTGTAGTGAATGCAACCTGATATTTATGATATCAACACAAGTATTTTGTGAGAATGAGTTTGCAGTACCTCTTTTCACTTGCGCCTAGTGAGAAAAAGAACATATTGCAGAAGTTGCCAGGAAAGTGAAACAGTGAAAAAACTATTTTTATCTTACAAGAAAAACATCAGTGTGAACAGTTAAATGTCAATATGGACAGTCAAATTCACATATATGTCCTAGCATCTAAATTTAATTGTACGATATTGTGATACTCTCTAAAAATAGGGGACGTAGTTTCTCTGAAAATATTAGGAAAGAAAAGATTTTTAGTCTTAAATTGCCAACTGAAAAAAAAAACCCAAAATAAAAAAAATGAAACAATAAATTGACCAGAATAGGTTAGAAGAACTATTCTATATATCTTCATTTTTCAGAATCAATCTCCCAGTCTGCCTAAAATTTCATGAAAACTGGTCTATTGTTTTCTCACATTTTTGGACATAAGATCAGACTTGATCCTGGAGTTATGAGACTATGCAACTTCTGGAACGGGATTCAGGCAATTTCAACCTCTGGGAATTACTTCAGTAATATTGCTACAAAGTTTTAGGGCTCATGCTTACTGTGCCACAAGAAGATAGTCAAGAGTTTATACAGGAATATGTTTCCTTCAGAATTGTAACTAAAATTGATGTCTAAGAGCATTTATTAGTTCTCATGGCAGTGAAGATGGATTCCTCCTCCAAAATAATATCCAGATTATTTTAGGTTGAGTCATCAGTGAGGATGGATAGGGATCCCCTGCAGGGATAAGTGTAAGTGACTCTTGCAAGGTGAAAAAATATAAGTCACTGGATTGCAAAGCAGGGATGCTCTGTCACTGTAGGTTACAGACTTCTGGATCATGATGCGGTTATGAAGTTAAAGCTCATTAAGGTTTTTAAGAATGTAAATTTTGTGTTAATGTTGACTTAAACGTGATCGGTAAGTCATCTTTGCTAATTTATATGAACCACTTTTTTCCTTTCACCATTTTTCTTCGCAGAGTGCTTCTTTACACTAGGAATAGGGCATTTATCCAAAGAAAACACAGATTTCCATATGATATTAGCTAAGCACGTTTCAACTGTTCTTGATAATCCTTCAAAAGATTTTATTTACCTTTAGTAATAAAATTCCCTATCATGTTAAAAAAAAAACCAGAAAAAAAGATAAAAAATCCTTTTTCCATTAGTTTGATTGTACTGCAGAAATATTCAAGGAGAGTCTACTATTGCCTGCCTTCTCAGCATTTCTTTTACTAATCATTGAATACCCCCCTCCATTTCATAATTCTTTTTACATTGTATTCCATATTAATATTAACAAATTAACAGAGAATACAGAGGAAATATTTCTAATGTGCATCTATATCTGTGGGAGAAAGCTGTAGGATTCGGTAGAAGTGATGATCCAAAAAAAATGTCCATTTTTTTTGTGTGAAGTCACTTTGGATGCTAAGTGATGGCCTTCCAAAATTTAGTGGTCATGATGCTGAGTCAGGTCACATGAAGGAGAGGATGAAAAGAGAAGCAGTTTCTTCAGGGTTGAGATTTTGATCATACTGAAAACAAAATCAGCAATCCATTCTATTTTTCTTTTCTTTTACAGTTTATTTCTGGATACTTAAAAAACTGAAATGCAAAGAGAGATCAGTCAAAATAGTTCAGTAATTTGTCTGCCTTTTTAAGAAAGACCACGACCGGCTCTGCGCAGTATTTTATAATGTTATTGTTACTATTGCTACCATTCTGCTCTTGGGATTGATGTGGAGCAATAGACTTGTACCTAAAACTGCATTCACTGATGTGAGCTTGAGTCTTTGGAAAGGTGTCATTGCTTCTAATTTCTAGGGACTCTGTTATGCTTAGCCAGTATTTTATCTACTGAAAATAACATTACAGAGAAGAGAAGTGGCATTGAGAGACAATATGACTCTCTTAAGACACTGCAATAAAAGAGACATGAGGACAAGGTAAAAAGCAAATAATGGCTTTAAATAGCAGATAAAATTATAAAAGCTTACAGGGTTTTTCAGTGGAAGCGTGGAATTTGGTTGAACTACTTTGGAGAGGAAGTTGAAGTTCATATATGCAAGCATACTTTGATGAATATCTATAATACTACAGAAATTTCATGGCCTATATACACTTTTTTATAATAGAGGCAATATTTCATTTGGGAAAGAATTATGGCTCCTAAAAAGAAATTAATCACTGACAAGCAGTTCTAATGTAAATATATTTACAAACACCTCTGATTTGCCAATTTTGTTATTGGAAGATTAGTTTTTCTTGAATAGTAAGTTTAATTTTTAAAAGTGCTGTGACATAATATTTCCACAATGAAATACTCATCTTTTCAGGAAAGTGCTTTGAAAAATAAATTGTGGAAATATACTTTTTTTTTTAATTGCATTTTTTCCACACATTAGGTTTTCTCTGCCTGAATATGTGGCTCCATAGTTGTCTCATGTTGGCAACTTGTAGTGACAAAATGTAAGTAACTGTAACTGCAGACAACCAGCTAGGAACAAAATCACAAAATATTCTTATTTTCTCACATTTCTGAGCTCCTCTTGCTCTCCTAGCTTCTTGCCACAGAACTGCTTGGATGTGACTGAGAAGTTTCTTCTTCAGAGAAATAAATATTTTGCCTGAAGTTCAGCAGTTCTGGATCAGAAGACCACGCTTGTTAGACTGTCATGAAATTGTGATATGTCCTGAGTATAAGGCGTTGACCTTATAAAGCCCAAACTGTGGTTGTGTTAGAAAGATGAGCAATACAGGATAACTCCCTGCAAGGGTGACACTTGTGCCCTCTGCTCTCTTCAAAGGGCAGTTTACAAGCCGGTTACACGCCTCCATTCTTGCAGCCTGCATTTATGCAATGTGTTTGTATATAGTGAGTGTGCTGAGGCAGCGGAGTACCAGACATATCTAGAGGGGAGTTTCATACATACCCATTGAGACAGAGGGCTCTGGCAAGCCCATTGGAAAGGAAACATTAGTAATAACACACTCTCTAGCTGGAAACATGAGTTTTGCTGGGTAAGTGCTTATCTTCTAAAAGGAGACTGCATCCTTTGGTTCCTGAAAGTAACTTAATCATGTAAGCCTATTCTGTTCAGTCTAAAGTATAAAATGATCCACAGTTTAGCTCTGTCGAAGCAGAATCATGCACCACAGTTTTAACGGAAAAAACATGGCCGTGGCAGTGCCAGAGGGAAAAAAAAATCAATGCTGAGGCAATTTTAAAAGTTAAGCAGGGATAGAAAAAGTTTGGGTAAACTGGCAAAGGTGGCAAGGACTAAATGCAGCTCAACACATCAGTGCACTATGTATTTGTTTAGAATTCTTTTGTTTCAGCCCAAAGCAATGAAATTGATTTACAATGCAGCATCATGTTTTAGTCCTTATACTCTCTACATATTTATTCCAAAAGCAATTGTAATAGGAAATGTCTTTTGTTATCTACATCATATTTATTCTGCAGTTCCAAGATGTTCCAGATGTGTTTAAGTGTAAATACGAGTGGAACATGACCCTCAAATTGTAACGAACCACGTCACCAAAGCATGGCAAGATTCAGCTATAGAATTAATAGACGTGATCACACTTTCAGAGAGGGTGAGTTTTTTAAGGTTGAATTTCAAATACAGGCTTCAGAGGAGAAAACAGGGATCCAGGAACTCAGTCTTTATCCTTAGAAATTGAAATACAATTTATGGAAAAATATTTGGCTGGATTGAAGACTATGCAGGGGGTTAAATAAGCTGAGCTTCTAAACAGCCCAGCTGCATGAATAACAAAATCTACTGCATTTTCTCTTCTGTAATGTTACTTGCCTTGAAAAGAGAATGGGAATCTGACTTTACAAATTAGATTTGCCTTCTATTTGAAAATATACAGAGATATGCAATGCTATCACTACATTGTTAGAACTGAATTTTTCATGCAGCTACTAGATTTTTGGCTGATTTGTAACATTTTTGACTACTTGCCCTTTCTATGACACATCTAAATTTTTCAGTTAATTTGTGGAAGAACAGTTGTTACTGTGGCTGACATATCTTGAAACTAGCCCTATTATGCAAGGGCTGTAAAAAAGGGGAATTTATAAGAATTAGTTTGCTCTCTTTCCTTGGATATGTCTTACTGATCAGGTACTTGGGAAGTATAAATTTTTTGTCACTGCCTGAGGCTGCTTTCCAGGATTTCTCTGCAAGAGATCACTGCAACTAAAAGATAGTTTTCTATTTCCTTAGGGCACCATGATAGATGCAACTGTTAGAAGGAAAACTGAATTTAAGAGCCAAAGCCTCAATATATTCAGTTTTAGAAATAGATAGCTTCAAGTGCTTCTCCAAATGGACACTCAAATTGAGGTTATCTGAGCTTGTAGACTTTTTATTTGTCTTTGCTATGCATAGCTGGGCCCTGCACAGGCATAATGTACCTTGCAATTTCTTGCTGGTGTCCTAGAATCAAGACAGTGTGTATTTTATACAGTCTGCTTCTATAACCTTATTAATATGGAATATTTTGTTTCCTTGTGGCATTTTGCATGAAAATTCTTAAATGTTTTCTTGAATTACATGAATTGATTCACACAGGTTAAAAAAATTGTCGTCTGATGCTTCCTGGAAACACGAGCCTTGCATGTGTGACCTAGAAATTTCCCTAAGAAGTTCTAAGCTTGCTGCTTCTGCATTGTTTCTAACCAAACTGATGGGCACTGGAAAATCCCAGGCAAAAACTGAAAACCAACTCCCTGCAAAGAAACCCCACAAAACCCAGAGAAAACTCACACTGATCAAACCTGTCTTCATTTTACATAAACACAATTTCCCAGAAGGTAGAGAGATGCTGTCTATAGTATCTGAAGGGAGCAGTATTTCTTCTCGCACCACTGAAAAGAGCACCTTGTGTGATCTTGAGAGATGAGGCAGCTTCTTGTCATTGGTCTGAGGTGTGGCATTTGAATTTCTCCTTCTCCTTCCCTTAGCCACCATTTCTTCTTTGGCCTTTGCCCATCATGTCTGGTTAGACTATAACGGTTTTGAACCCCAGCATTCAGCTTCTCTGCCTGGCAGAAAGAGCCATTGTCTCACTTGGGTCCCAAGGACATAATTTCTGTGATTCTTATCAGGTGCTTCTCCACCTAACCTTACAAGACATAACAAAACTAACAAAAAAGTATGAAAGAGGGTTTTTTACCTTTGTTATCTGCAAGTTATCATATTGTTACATCATTCTTAATCAAGCTCAGATGACTTTTAAACAGAGCCACAGTTCATATGAAAAAATGTACCTATCTTCATACCTTCCTGCTGTTTTTTATTTAAACATCAGTGAATCACTTAATCTTGATTTCTTAAAGAATGCAGAGAAATTGTAAACTATGAAATCATGATCTGCTTTCAACCTCCTCCAGTGGTGTTTCTTTTGCTTCTTCAGGAAAGATAGAGTGTTGACAGATGAATTAAAGTATTATAAATTACTATTGAAGTGTAATATATAAACTATTATACTTTCTGATAGATGTTACTGTGTTTTCTGTTCAGAAAAGTTGACTGGGTAACAATTTGAAAGAGTCCTTTCTTGTCACATCTTGACTTTACTGGAACAAAGTTGATTTTTGAAAATTTCCTTAACATACAAACTGGTTTTATTCAAGCAGTTAACAAAGTGCCTTTCTTCTGCAGTTTGCATCATCTTTACAAGCAACATTGGCCTCTACTGAGGAACTGCAATGTTCAAGGTGATATTGAGATCAATGATGTTAAGATATAAGAAATTAAAAGACTTTCCTGGAATACAAGTAGCAATATAAACCTTTTTAAACATGACAACTTTGATTGCACTTAAGGCTTAAGAAATTACATTGTAGCTTTTTACACTATTTATTTGCTGAATAATGCTTTCTTTAATAATCCGCCAGGCCACTTACAGAGGCAAAACAGGAACAATGAAAATGAGGGAAAGAATTAAGTAGCTCAATGACTTTGTTAGTTTAAACATGCACTGTAATCACACAGGGAGATATGATGCTGGTTTGTTTTGTACAATTGACTGTTCATGCTGTTTCAGTTTTCTCTTAATAATGCTGTTTTTTCCTTCTTGTGCCAAAAATGTTAAGCGTCAAGCAAAAATTGTGTTACGGTCTGGGGAGAAAATTTAGTCAATTGAAGTTTTTCACGATAACCCATTACAATCAGTGAGCAAAAGTTTTTTGATAGGTACTGACTGCTGAGCATCACAGATTAACTGTAATTTTAGTCCTCTACCTGTTCCCTTTACTGTGTGTGATGAAGCTTTCCTGTTGTTTGCTTGTTAATTCATTCTTACACTTGCAACTGTGGATCTCTCTCTCTCTCTAATCTACGTATCACTTACTCTGTTCTGCTTCCAAATGCGTGTGTGCATAGCTGTGAATAATTTGACAGTTTTAAAGTTTTTAATATTCATTCACATTGGGGAAAGCCCTGTTAATGGCGTGATTCATCCTTCATTTGTGAACTTTATCAGGTGTCAGATTTTGACCTGACTGCAGGAGCAATTTTTTTTTATTATTATTATTTGGCAGCAGAGAGTTTTTTTATACTCATGCTGGTAATGGAATATATTAGAGACTCAATATTTATATAATATGCAAAAAACCATTCCAAACTTCTCTAAGGGCAGTTATAACTCTATGGGACTTTCCTTTCTCCCAGAAAAGCTCATCTCCTTGTTAATTAACCTTTTAGAGTGAAAAGTGTCCAGCATAAATTTCACAAAGTAATCTCTGATTGGACTTCATGAAACAGTAAGAAGTGCTTTTTTCTAAGGGCTGTACATTATTTTGGTGCACACAAATATGCAGCCTGCCCATAATCCTAGCAAAATTCAATTACTCAGAGAGGTGTAAACCACATTTTATGAAAGCACTAAGACATGACTCTTGATGATTTCTGTGGAAGACTGCTACACAATTTAGGAGTGTTTGCAGCCCCGGACTGAAGGCTGAGTGGATTTAACCAGCTGAGAAGCACAGTAATCTCCCAGAAGTGTATTACCTAGAATATATCTTTACTATTCATTTAAAATTGTTTTCAAAGGCAATGGATTGGAATTATCAGAATAGCAATAAATATAGTCAAATCAATAATGTAATTCTGGTGATTTTTACATGGAATATTGATGCAGACATTATATTACTCACAACTCCCTTGAGAAATCTCCATTACAGTTAGCAATTACATAACTGTTTATTTTTTTTGTAATCTGTCACTTGAAATGTCTCTCCAGTCATGATGGTGTGAACTATTCTAGAAGTATCGTGTCTCTCAAATTAAAAAAAAAAAAATGAAGCTACCTCAAATAATTATGTAAGACTAGACTTAATTAAAAATAAAAAGGTGATTAGTGTCTGCCTTCCCTTATGTAGGTCAAATCCTTATGAAATAATTTTAAGGGATTGCAGAAATTATTGTGTTCTTACTTTATCTGTAAGTGAAAAAATCTTCTTGTAATAAAAATCTTACACATCCAATGCTCTGCTACATTGATGACAGGAAGAACGGCATTGAAGCAGATACTTTATAGTGGTATCTAGCATCTAGAAAAAAAAAAAGGGTGGTTTTAATTTTCATTCCTGAGAGCAGTGTTGAGCCTTTTAACTCAGGATTATGGAATCACTCGTAATTTACCTTTGTAAGAAGCTTTATAAATAAAAGCAGAATTTCCAGTAGGCCAAACAATCCAGCCTTTTGTGTTCCTCACGTGGTTTTATACCTCATGTGTACATATATATATACATACTGTGTGGCAAATCCAGGAAGAAGAATTTCTCTCATTAGCATTGAAATGGGATAGAGCTTGGTGCTAAAAATATATCCACAACCATTTTGGATACTGAATATTTCTGTAATAATTGGCCTAAAATTATTCATTCTATTTATGAATTTTGTATTGGTTATAACCATTAAAAGCTATGAAGTATAGAACTAATTGCACTGCCAAAAAAACCCCAACACTCAAGTGTCATTAGATAATATAGATGTATTAATCAGTCTGTAATTTTAGTTTTTCTTGCTTTGTAAGGAACTCCACGGTGGCTGCAGCTGTCTGGATGTACTATGGTTGCTTGTCTATGGATGTGACATGTTCGCTGCTGGAACGAAATGAAGTTGTTACATTTCAAAGCAGAACATGAGAGTCCCATGCTGAGTAATTTAGCAGCTAACCTTCGGGTTGTGATGCACAAAGTGTATTCTATTGCGTAGATGGCCACCGTGTCTGAACATATAATGTGATTTTATTTTTATTGAAGGAACAGTTTTATTTTCCCCTAGATTCAGACATCAGGAAAGAATAGAACTATAATGAACTACAAAGAATGATTGCAGCATCCTAGGCTGCATGAGGAGGAGTATTGACAGCAAGTTGAACCTTCCTCTCTGCTCAGCCCTGGGAAGGCCACACCTGGAGCATCCCCAGGCTGGGTCTGGTCCTTGGGTCCTCAGTGCTCAACTCCACAAGGATGATTCAGGGACTCAACTAGTCAGGCATTAATGATTCTGAATATTTCTAATCTTCACTTTTAATGCTATTAATACTTCTGAACATGTCAGAGTAGGTCTCAAGCAGAGGTGCTGTTGTTTTATTCAACACGTAGCTATTGCAGCAATGTCTTTGCAGAAGAGGTCTCAAGTTATATCTGCCTCTGTGTTACTCTGCACCTTCTCAGTTCTTTAAGTTGACTTTGGTTAAATGAGCTGGTATGAATGGAAAAGTGGCATCCCTACCAGCTGTGAGTTCTTAGTGATGCTTTAAAATTGTTTCCACTTTTCAGCTTTTCTGCAACTTAAAATTAAGACCAGAACATGGCCTGGATTTTCTCCCCACTTGCTTAAAGAAAGTTCTGATATTTCACATATTTCTTCTGTTCTAAACAGAGCCAAACACTGAAATTCACAGTAAAATTAAATTATAAATGTTCTTGATAAGACAGGTTATTAATTCTTATATGTTAAAAAAAATAAAAAACAAACCATTCGCTCTCTTTTCTCACAGTTTAAAAAATTTAAAAGTAGGTCAGACCCTGGGACATAAAAATAAGTGAAGTAATGGCGCATAAAAAGTCCTTTGCTTTGTAATCTAAAAAGATGGAAGCTGCAAATAATGGTTTTCTTCAGTCAAGAACTGTATAGCGTTCCCCCACTTTAACAGTGGCTTGTGTCCATGAAATTGCAAGATCTTTATAACCAGAAAGTGTACAAAACACCAGTCAGCAAGTCACCTTTGTGCAGGGACATATATATATAACTGATTTTCCTACCTGTTTTTTCAAACCTGTTTACAGTCATCAACTGTCCCAAAAGTTATTCAAGGATTTTCATGAATGCAGAGAGGCAGCAGTGCTTCAGTGTAATCACATTGGCATCATTTCCTTAGCAATCAAGCTCAAATAAATAAATGTTCTTTGTTTGGCAAGTCACTTCAAAATGGCAAATCAATAAATTCCTACAGGAAAACATCAACATTTTTCAGAGCTGAGGTATATTTTGCTCTTGATTATTTTGAACAGAGTTGATTAAAAACTAATGAACCTTTTCGTTTCAAGAAGAATGGCGTTTTTGTTTAAGAAATCTCGGTGACCCAATGTAGAAAGCATTCAATTGGGATGGATAAGGAAAAGTATAAGGAGATATCATAGCTCGCTTCTTTCTTGAGAGAATAAATGAAGGGAGTCAGCAGCTTATGCATTTGATCTATTTAATGCAAATTGGGTTATGAGTCTTCAAGAATTCACTATAGGTAACAGACTGACATTGTTGGGGGCAGAGTATGTGATTTGCTCTTCCTTTTCTTCACTCTTTTAAATACTATGTAGTCATCTACATCTGTGAATTTAAACTAACTGCACTTGTTATTATAAATCTGGAAGATTCTCATCTGGTGGCGTCTGTCTGGCTTTTTTTGTTCATCCAACTTGTAATATTACGCTAAGCAGGTTGCTCATAACTTCTGATTGTACTTTCCTGACTGTTCTTGCAAGCATAATTGTAAATTTTAATTTTCTATTGGCATGTTTATTGTTGATTTTGTTGTGTTTTTTTTTTTTTTAAGTTCTGTTCTGCTTGAAATCTGATTGATGCAATTGTGCAGGTAGTGTGTTGTATGTTTTAACAAACTTTTTAATAAAAGATTCATAATATACAGAGACAAATCTTCCATCTTTTTGTCTGTGTTTTAAACAGGAACAAAAATTTTGAAATTGTCCTTCCAAATAAGTCATTGTACAGAAGTATCTTTTCCTTTTCTATTGTTCCAACAGACTACAAAGGTGCTCAGCAGGCTGAGAACAGACAAATACTCTAAGAGATAACCCATAAACACTGTAGAACATTCCTGAGTTGCCCTGTTACAATGAAATATAATTAAGGAAGGTTTAGTTGACAGTTATAACCTGTTAGCATAGTTTAGTCTTAAAGTGTGTTAAAATTTTTCCAGTGATTATGTATGCCTGTCAATTGTCATCATCAGCACACAAAAATGTCATCAGAACAATTAGGCGATTAAGTGCAGCTGTATTAGATGTTACTCATGTGAATATTATCTTCACCTTTTGCCATCTATATGAGAAAGAAAAAAAAAGAGTATTTCCGAAGTGGCAATATGTAAAAAAGAAAACACTGTCCTAAAGTCTGATTTTTTACCTATATGTGGGGTTCTCCAACTTCTAATCCTTGCAACTCTTTGCTTAGTCAAGTATGGGATTATGTGAGGAAATTAGCGATATACTGAAATTTGATCTTCAGAACCATTTGTGGGCTACAATAGGGCTTTATATACCATCAGCAAGGGAGGAGAAAAATGTAGGGCATGGGCAATGGTTGCAAGTAGACTGCAAAGACATGATTGGGGTATAAATTACGTTTTCTGGCTCTCTTTTGATTTGTAAAGTCTTATTTTGTCAATTGTAAAAAATATGTGAGGAAGACGTTAAAATATCAATATTGCCAGGTGGTATGCTAAGGCTTATTGGAACTGTAGACTTTTTAGCTGTTTCAAGAAAAAGTTCCTTTAGAAACCACAATATTGCCAGATGACCTGGATGTTTAGGAAAACTCTTATTATCCCCACTACTATTTTTCACCATGCTTTACACACAGCTCTATCTTGTGCCCTATCAGCCCTCATCATTCTCCACAGTCATTCCTACAACATGCTTTCACTCTTCTGAAAACACCACTGTTCAAATATTTATCTTATTAGATAGCTGAAGGAAATGCACTTCTTCTGTGCAAGTGGGGACAGGTGAGGTTACAGGTGTGGAAAAAAGCAATATATCTCCAATTTGAAAGAGATGTGTCCAAAGGCACCTCATGGCATATTGCTTCCAAATCCCTGTTTGGACATGTATATGTCTCACTCTAAAAGAAACAAAAAATTTTAATTCTGCTGACTGATTTCTAAGACCATCTGCATTTAAATTATGATTAAAATAAATAAAAAGAAGTTCTTTAAGCTGAATAGAAATGAAACTTTTCCTCAATGTTATGTAGTAAGTCTTTGAAAATTCTTTGTTATTCCTTGTTTCTTTCAGGAAGATTTTTATTTTAGGAGATTTTATAATTCTTTTGGCCAAGAGCTATTTCAACCCTTTTGTTTCTTCTCATGCACGAAAGTTGCACAAGAGATAAGTATGAGATTACTTTCACCAATTCATGGATTTTTTTTTTTTTTTTTAGTCAAGTGTAAGATCTGGTGTTTTCAATCAGACCTATAAATCTAATGCATTACAGGCTCCTTCTTCAATAAAATCTTTAATACATCTGTTTAATTAATTTGATAGTATGTAGTCAAAGTATAATAAAATGAACATACACATTCAAAAAAAGGGGTGTTTGCCAATTTATTAAACAGCTTCTCTTCCACTGTAATATACCAGAAAACTACCTTTTCCATGCTAGCTGTAAAGTGAACATTAAAGTAAAAAGCAGATAAAGTACTCTTATGAGACAGTTTTAAGTAATCTTATATATAACAGGATGAGGCTTTCTTTATATAAGTAATTTAGTATTACAGAATATCTGCACGTACATAGAGGTGATTCATCGTAGTATGTTGGGGAATTGACAGATGTAGGTCCTGCTGTATGGTACTAAATTGTCAGACATAAATGTGCTGCACTTCTACACTGCTTCTAGATAAAGAATGTGAAAAAAATTAGGTGAAGTTATTAAAAACTCCCTAGGGCTCCCACTCAGCAAGGCAAATACCACGTACTCAGGCACACTCAGATTTGCAAGGGCTGAAGGTGATAATACACCACACAGATGACGATCACATTGTCTGAGCTGTGTTTTTTCATCTCTTTAAGGAAGGGAAGAAGTCAGTTCTTGAAACCTATGCCTTTGTGGTATGTAGAGGCTGGGTGTTGGGTTGTTGTTTGGTTGGCTGATTTTTAGCACTGAAGTTATAAAGTGAGACAGGGCTGTGAGTGATGTGTTATCAGTAGATATACAGTGCCAGCAACAAATAAACCATCAGTGTGTTACCAAGGTCATTCTCATACTAAATCAAATACCACCTATTAGGAAGAAAACTAACTGTATCCCAGTCAAAACAAGGACACTGTCTCAATTTTTTCTTTCTTCCTTGTGAGCTTAAGTGAACATACTTGACTTCAATTTGGTGTATGGCTGAAAGGCAGCTATAGCAATGTCCAGCATACATAAAAAGATTAACTGGAAAAATAACAATAATAATGTGTTCTTTATAACTTTTTTATATTTTACTCTGAAATGTTAGTACAGTGTGGTCAGAGAGGAAAGGAATAGAGGGTGTTCACTATTCCTCTACAGATGAGATTAAATCAATGCTCTTTGTTTAAAACCAAATTTATGAGAATGTTTTTTATAAATATTACAGTATATTATAAATAAATTACAATGACTTTATGTGGAATGCAAGTATATTACTATATCTTGTTCAGTTATCATTTAGGAATTGTGGGTGTAATGGCATAAGCTATTTCTTTGCCTTAATATTAGATCCTGATTATTGAAAAAACTGTATGTTGTGTTCTGTATGACCTAAGATTTTGAACAATATTTGGTCCAATATTCTGAAGGGAAGTTGTAGGAGAGGCTGCTACTTATTTTTAGTGGATACCTCTTTCTAAGCTGCCAGCTATTTAAAATTTATGACTTGCATAACTCTGTCAATATCTGTAGTTACATTTCCATAGCAAGTAGCCCTTAAACTCATGCAACTGGAAGCCATAGGCTCAAACTGAAAGGGCTACAACGATGTTGCTCTTGCAGATTATCCAGATACATATTCTTTGCCAGATTCTTAATGTTGTTGATCTGTGCACCGAATTTTTGACATCTCTCTCAAAAGAACATTGATGGTTCACTTTGAAAACAAAGAAGCTGCTTTATTATCTTTTCAGGTACTTACTGCAATATGTACATCTCCAGAGTATGTTTTGCACTGAAAACAAGAAAAAGGATGTCAGTAGCCTAAACACGTTGGTTGTTTTTCCTTTGCTGAGCCCAGCAAATGTCCCCAGAGTCCTGACAGCTGAATGACAACCTAATGTTTCTAAGACAGTAAATGAAGAACTAACTTGAAATGGAGAAACCTTATGATCAGAGAGTGCTGTTGTCTAAGACTATGGAACGTACATCTCAGCCAAGTTCACGGACACACCTGGGAACACAGGCCAGTAAGGGCTGCTTGGACATACAAGAATGTATTACTGATCATGTGCTGACTTAACAAATGATATAGGTTGTGATCCTGTATTGTTGTGTGAGCTTTTGACAGCTGTCCGGAGGCCTTTCTGTCTGTTTGAATTGTTCAGTCACTGAAGTTGCTGTGGACTCTGTAGAATACAACACTAAATGATTTTGTGCTTACAGAAGCATTTTGAGTCTCCCATCCTGCTGTTTTTCCTTCACAATTCTTCTCCCCATAAATCCTGCACTAATGTCTCACTTTAAAACGTCTTTATGTACTTTTCAATCCATATTCTGCAAGATAGAATGGCAAGAGAAGAATTCAGCATTATTTATGGCAGCTTTTGTATACAGAAAACTGATTTCCTCATGATTTTCTCATGACTTGAAGTACCATACAAACATGCTTATTTCAAATAAATAAAGGGTATCTCTGGAAAACTATCTCTCAAGATTGTATGGAGTCATTGAATTTTTAAGACTATCATTCAGATGAACTGCTGTTAATAAAGTGTGTAAGAGAGGGAAGAGGAGATAATTCTGACTGACTCAGAATCTTTGTGTCATACAATATGTTGTTGATGTGAATGAGATAGAGGTATAAATACAAAGTGATAAAATTGTACTGCAAGTGGCTGCTGTGCTGTTCATCTTTCTGTGTGACTTGGTGTAGTTAGGTTGTTTTGTGAGAAGCAAAACAAGTGGATCTTGATATCTTGTGTCCCGTGTTCAAAACTTTCCAAATAATAACCTATCTCCTCCTCCTTTGTTGCGCAAGAGAGAAGACAGGCCTTGACATCCCTTCATACAAGATGACTTGCTGGCCAGTGTGTTCCTAATTAACTGGTTTACAGCTGTCAAAGTGATTGTATAAAGGCGAGTTTCTCCTAATCTGCACGTCCTCTATTCAGCTGCAAATTTCCATGGAAAATAATAACCTCTTAATTTTCTTCCATACTTTTAAATGCATTTGATAGTATCAAGCGAGTTCAAAGGTGACTGGAAAGAGGTGAGTCGGAACAGGCTATATAGACCTTGAATCACTTCTCCTCCATTTGTATTCAGTTGCAATGAGCAAGACTCCTGTCTACAAGGGGCATTATATGCAAAGACTGGAAAATTTCTTTTCAGCTGTGGGGAGGCTACAATGCATTTTTAACATGGACTACCAGATATTTTTGCAGTAAATTTCTTTATATTTGATATTAATGCAACCAATTCCTTCTATTTTCTGAAATATCACAAGAAGAAAGTTTTATTTTCTTGGCTATCACAGTGAAATAATGACCAGGGCTAACAGTGTCTAGTGTTTAAAATATGAATGACCTTATTTAAAAGATAACTAATTTCTCTATATCGAGGAAATGCTTAATTTCATCTCTGATTTCAAATGTGCCAAGCCTCAAGTGTTCAGACTGAAAATTTCTATTCTGAGTGTGTCTCTCAATGTGATTTTTTTTTTAATGATAGTTCATCATTCTGTGATTACAGACAAGATGCAGGCAAAATATCTCAAGCCTGACTGGGAAAGGGAAAGACAAAACTTTATTTTTTTTGGTATAGATCTTTAAACAAGAACTTTAAATCTAGAACCAGTGTAGTACTAAATAAACTATCATTAAGCTTGCAATTTTAAAAAGAAAATGCTATATTTTTCATAGTGAACATTTGCAATGGACTGAATTAAGGTAATTTAGGACAATAAAATAAGAAATTAGATTTACTAAACATAAGAGATAAAAATGTTACTAAATTATATTCTGGTCTTGTTGGTAGTAAATACTGACTTTTCCTTCAGACTTTTTTTAAACAACAATGCATTACAATATCTTCAGGGATCAATATCTAGCAACTTCATAACATTATTGAGCATAAAAGAAGTAAAAAGTATTAAGTATCATAAAACATGCAGACTCTTCCTCTAATCTGGGCATACTAGCAATCTGCTCAAATTCACCATTGTGTGAAAAGATAAGAAGAAAAGGGGGATATGGTGAACTTATCCACACATTTATTTTGAATGTTGCTGACATCTTCAAAAACTGCCATGTTAGCAAAGCTAAAACCAATGTCTTAGAACTAAAAGAGAGCTTCCCACCAAACAAAATCATGAAAAATGGTAAATTCCTCTTTTGGTTGTGCTTATGTGCAACGTAAAAGCACCCTAGCAGTCTCAATCAGACATATGCGATGTTTGTATGCGTGCACCTTCATACATTGCACCTTCATATATTGCAGTCTCAGGGTGCTGAGAACTCTTATTTTATGAGATACCATGATGTTAATAAATATATTCATTAATATAATATAACTGTAGGTGAAGCCTGCATCAGGACAATTACATTCAGTGAAATTCCTCTTTTCGAGGACTGGAGAATGGGCCTCTCTTGGAATAATCATGGAAACTCAACTGTGAATGTTCATCTAAACATACCCAGTCAGAATTTGCCTCAGATGAGTTGAAACAGACCTTAGCTGTTTTGCTTTTAAATGAAAATTAATATACATTCTATATGGCTGTAATACAAATATTCTTTTTTTTTTTCCTGCATGTACTTAATAAAAGATTGGAAGGAATTTATTATAGGCACCACACAAGTCTAGTACTTTAATATGGTAATACTTGAAAACCTAATTGTCTGAAATTCACTGGATAAGTCTGTTTCATGCAATGGGGAGGGGGAAATAAAAGTCCTTCAACTGATTTCCTCTGCATACGATAGGACAGTGCATGTATTCAGGGAGGAAGGGAGAACATGTTGCTGTCACCATTTAAGGATCAAACTAATACTAATTAGGGATGGAAGAAGATATGTGCTTGGTGTTTTATGGTTTTGAGCATGTGAGGCCCTGGCTGTGTCAACCTGTTGGTACCCTCAGCTGCCAGCAGTTCACTGAGATCATGGCAGAGCTGGGAGGAGACCTCCGTCCTGCAAGAGCTGAGCTGGGCCAACAGTACAGCAGCCTCTCAGGTGAAGGGGAGATGACCGAGGAGAATGCTGGCAGTCACTTGGGCACTTGAGAGGGAAAAACTGGAATGTGGGCAGGTGTGAATGGCAGAGGGGGAATCAGAATTGGGCTGTGGGCACGTGCACTTCAGTCCCAGCCACCTGACCGACAGCTGCCCAGCTGACACCCAGGGAAGGGATGCTCTGCAATGATCAAGAATAGCACAAATGGAAAGGATGTGAAAAAAAAAATGGTTCCCCAATCAACATGCTGCTATTTTATTATTAGGAATCATCCTGCCCCATTTTCGTTGATTGATTTAGTGTACAAATGAGGATGCCTCTATTAATGGGTGTTTGATTTTTCAAATTACAGCCTATATTCTTATGTCTGTAACTTTTAGACACTGGTAAAAAACGTGAATAGTACTGGGTAGGTCAAAGAACAAATAGCAAATAATGAATCATGAAGTAAGCACTAAAGAGGAAACAAGTTTCCATGAAAAATTCAATCACCGTCTCTAAAGACTTGCATCTCTCATTTTGAAAGCTATCATAATGTTTCCCAGGGTCTATGATTCATACTGCTTTTCTGTTAAAGTTCTCTGTGATCACATCGCATTCCTTGTGATACTGCAGGCTGCTGCATTTTGGTAAGGATGCACCAGCTTCTAGAAGAAAGTGACTGGAGTAAAATTAAGTGGTATTCTGTGTGGTCCACATCAGCACAACAGCTGAATCAATATATTTGTGTTTTAGAACCATTATTATTTTATTTGAGGCAATTTCAAAAGCAGATATTTCTCAGAAAGAGTATATTTGAATTCAACATTTTAGAGAAATATACTTTTCATACCTGTGTTGCAATATAAATACTAGAAAATGTTTGATGATGGGGAACAATGATGAGGCATACAAAGTTTTAATAATTATTATTATGCAAAATGATTTTTTCTAGTTATCTCAATGAATATTCAGTTCATGATATTAAAAGGAATAATAATGTATTTGCATAGCATTTTGAATCAGCTAATAAAGCTTGTTTTGTTGCAGGTGGAAGTTACTGAGATTTGATGTAACTTTTTTGTACTAGTATGCATCCAAATGACCTGAAATCCAATGTGAGTTCACATTATGCTGAGCATTTGTGGAGTAATAACCCTTCTCCTCAAGGGTGGGACTTCACATCTATGAATTTGAATTTTGGGTAGCATAGCTTTGCAATAAATGTACTGTATGCATATGTCTTTTCAGATGTACATATCTTACCTTGTGGAGAAGCTATCATTTGCCTATCTTGCAGTATTTTTATCAGAAGACAATGTTTAAAATTGCCTTTGGTTTTTTAACTCTCTCGAGTGACAACACTGAAATCTTAAAAGAATCAAAGCTCATAACAGGCACAAAACCTTCACACTCTCTCTCCTTGATCTGTATGAAATAATAGGCAATACGTATGCAGAACTGACTTTAGGTGGAATAGTCTGTATAGTGTAATAAAATGATTTCTTATGACCTTTTGATTCACAGATTGTATTAATTCCTGATGAATAGCATAAGCCAAGATAGAGTAATATTGGTAATAAAAAATCTGATGTGAAGATATTTTTAGAGCAAGAAAGGCACAGTTTTGGTTTCTAAATGAGCCTAGGGAATTGGAAGCCATTGAGTGGGTCATACAGTCTGCCAGAAACACTGTCCAGGACAACTGCTGTGAAGTTGATAGAGGAGCTATCATCTGCCCTGCAGGCATGGTCTCCCATCCATAACTCTGGGAGGGCAGGGTAAAGCCTGCTTCTTCCACAGGCCTGATCCCTACTTCAGGATTCCTGCAGGTGTCGTTAGCAGAGGAGTATTCTTTAGCAGGTGAGAGAACTCACTCCGGGTAGTTCTGCAGACAGATGGGCATTTAGGAAAGTGCTATTGGTGTGGGGAGGTGGGTTGTATTAGTTATCTTATTAGATTTGTCCAGAGAATATAAAAATCACAAGATGAAAATATTATTTCTTCATTAAAGCACTTCTGGCCAAATAGATTCTGGGAAATCTTTGTTGTAAAAAGCTATGATTGCATTCAAGCAGGTATTCAATGAAAGTAAAAATGTGAGCTGCCAGAGATATACTACCTAAGGACTAACAGAAAATGAAAAATTTGATGAAGGAGCTAATAGTTTGTTAAGTAAAGAGCAGGTAGATACAGAAATTCCATTAAGTCCGCAGTAAATACAATAATAGCAAAGAAGGGAGGAGAAAAAGAAAGAAATACTGTGAGGAAAAAATTAGAATTTTTTTTTTTTTTTAATGTAAGCAAGGGTGGATAGGAATACCTCCCGACAAGAGATTATTAGAAAAGGAATGTAGCTGTGACATTCACATTGTGAGAAGGTCAGTTTAATCTGAAGAAATACCTAAACATAAACCCAAGAATTTCCACTTACTGGTTTTCCTTCCCTGTGCACAGGGATGTTACACGAACTTTAGGAATCACAATCTGAATTTTACACATGAGCACAGAATGGAAAAAAGGTTTTACCTAAGCCTGTATATTGTCCCTGCAAAGTCATAAACAGAAAAGAGCCAACTAGATTGCTCTAGCCTGTCCATGCTGATAGAGAGTTGTTTCCCACATTGTCTCCTCTTTTTAACGACTTCAGTTTGTTTCAGCTGATAGTCTCAGATACGACATTATGTCTGTCTATGTGCTATGTTGCAACTCAAAAAAAATTCATAATTAACTCACAGTTTTCATAATACAACACAAAAACTTATTTGTTGTATTTTAGCCAGTACTATACTTCCAATTCTAGCTGAATGCTAAGATAATCTCTGACACATTTTAAGAAAATGGAGCTCAGTACTTTCCTGCTTTTATTGGAGCTAAGTAAATAGCTTCCTAGGGGCCCCTCTGATAGCAAATGCCTCAGCTTTCCTTCTTTCTTGGGTTACTCTACTCTTGTTTAATCTTTGAGTTTTGTAAGCTGAGAGCCAAAACTGGGAAGCCACAAGCCTTTGCAAATCAAACCATGTTAATAAAACAAAATTTGGGAGACAGAATCTCCATTATTTCTTTTCCTTGAACAAATATTGGAGCTGCTCAATCGGCTGTCATTATAACAATAGAAATTGATTGGCTTGCAGGGATTAAAGTCAAGAGCGGAAGCTAGGAGACAAGGTTTAATCCTATGTCAGTGGTTGATTAGATTTCTGATAGTTTTTATGATGTTACCCCAAAAACAAAAGCAAGCAGTAACTAGCCACAGTTGTCATTACATGTAGGTTTAATACATGTAGCACAGTGCTTATGCTAATTTTTCTAGTGAAGATCAGTAAGCAAGTTGCTTCTGAATTTACTGCAGATAAATGTTATTTAGGATGCACTTTGGAATATTTTCTTTTTCTCTTTCCCTGAACTAAGCAAAATAACAAAATATTTACAGTACATAATTGTGATGACTTTGAAAGTTTTTATGAAGGAACAAACGGGATGGAGCCCCACTAAACTGAACTGCATAACAGTTCAAAGCAAATCCATGGCCTATGGGAAGATGACAGTCTAATGCAATAACCTTTGTCACATCTGATTTAAATTGCCAATGAATTCTTACCTAAATGCTTCTGTAGGCCTTGGCATGAATGCTAATGCATGATGTTAGTTATATCTATTTCTTCTGATCCTAAATTTGTGTTTTCTATATATCTTTTATTTTAGAATTACTCTGTTGCAGTTAGACATGCATTGATGGAATTGATGGAATTTGAATGCTTGTTTCTTCTCGTTGACTGTGTATGTACCAACCCTTCTATCTTCCATGATTTTCTTGAGGGCTGTGATAACTGAAAACTCCCGTTTGTCATGTTCGTTCTTTCCTGTCCCCCATGCTGATAAATGCATTTATATTTGAGAGGCTTCTTGTGGACAACTGTATCAGTGAAATTTTTTGACTGAGAATACAGTTCGTGCTACTACAAGAGCTGTTCTGCTGCACAAGTTCATAAATAACTTTGATTAAAAATTCAACTTTCAGAGAATGTCATTTGCAAACACATCCTTCAGGTCCTATGCACCATGTCAGTTCTAAAGAGTAAGAAATAAACGCACTGTATATTGCAAATGTATGATGTTTAGAGGCTCAAACTGGCTCCTTTCTTACTGCTTCTTTTGTCATAACAAATGTTAATGCCAGAGATTTATGCTAAAGAAGTAAGTAGACAAATCTCTCTATTGCTAAGGAATTACTAGGGAATGCAATGCTTTGGCACGTTATTGTAAAAGTTCAATATTGTGCAGGCACAGCATGTGGTGCCAGGAGGAAAGGGAGTTGAAACATCTATATGCAAATCTGAGTGCATATTTTCAGTAGGAATTGCACCTCTTTGTTGAATATATTGGAAGAAATATTTAAGATATTTCAGGGTTTTTTTTTCTTTTTAGGTTAACAGAACAACAAAACATTGCTTGCTTTATAGTGTAAATGTGGTATGAATGGCACAACATACCTATCAAGGATTGAGTTACTACTTTCCTCAATTGTCTAGGATAAAGGTGAACTTTAAAAATATCAGCCAAAGCTGTTTTGTTCTTACTCTAATTTTCAAATGTCTACATAGACACAGGAAAGTTTAATTTTGCGATATTTAAAGAGCTTGCTTGGGAGTCAGATGTTTGGGAACTGATTAAATTCTTGGCTCACTTGCATTGTAACCCTGAACATAAACTCTGCTGTTCTTTACTTTGACAACCCCTTCTCTGTATGGTCAACTACCTGTTACCATGTGTTTACACTGTGGAGCTCTAAACTTGAGTGTGACCTGGTATTACTATTGCTAAACAAAGTGTGAATGATTATTGATGTCTGCTTCTGAGAAGTTACTGCATAAAGATGGAGAAAAAAAAGACTCCAGGGAGACCTTATTGTGGCCTTCCAATATGTAAAGGGGGCTTATAAGCAAGAGGAAGAAAGATTTTTTTTACAAGGACATGTAGTGACAGAATAAAGGGCAATGGTTTTAAATTAAAAGAGTAGATTTATACTGAGCAAATGGAAGTTCTTTGTGATGAGGGTGGTGAGACACTGGAAGAGATTGTCCAAGGAAACTGTGGATGCCCTATCCCTGGAGGTACTCAAGGACAGGTTGGGTGTGGCTTTGAGCAACCTGGTCTAGTGGAAGGTGTCCCTGGCCATGGCAGGGGGTTGGACTACATGATTTTTGAAGGAGCCTTTCAACCACTCTATGAATCTATGAAATTTGCCAGTTCCTGAAAAATATATTTTAATTATTCTGAAATAAGATTTCAAAGCCAGCAGTATAAGGGCTGAGATTACTCAACCAAACCATCTGTGTGCTGAGGCATACTTAAAAAGCACAGTTGTCTAAAACCATGACATGGTTTATTCAAAAGAAGTTTGGGATATAGTAGGCCTTCTAATCCCACACGTTCATGAAAACCGCACATAAAATATGTATTTTGCTGCATTTGGAAATATTTGGACTTCGCCAGCTCTGAACTTTAAATTTATATTGATACACTTTAGCTTGAAAACTTTGCACATCATAAATTGCTTAAATGGATCATAAAGGACTGTTAACTGCAGACCAGCCAGAGATGAATAAAGTTAGTGTAGTTTCTGGAATCAAAAAGAAATAATTTCATTATGCTATCTGATCTTCTCAATTAGTTTTATTGTACCTCCATTTTTCTCCAGAGAAAGAGATATTTAAAAAGAAGAACTTCCTTAGTAGTTTTTTGATTCACTCTTATGTCTTCAGTGTTGTGGATTGAACAAAATCTTTGTCCTTTAGGTGTTTTGCCATATTGAATGTAGCATAACTTTCTTTTTGGGGTTTTTGTTCTTGTTTGTTTGTTTCTGGTTTGTTTTGGGGGGCTTTGAGGGGTGGTGTGTGT
>VZRE01001704.1:55004-82568 GCA_013396775.1 Cephalopterus ornatus
GGGGGGTGTGTGTGTGTGGGGGGGGTGTGTTTCATTCATTAAACAGTAAACCAAACAAATGAGCAAATACAGCTACCATGCAAATATTCTGGATATATACAACCTGGAAAGTTTGGAAAAATCAAGTATCTTTATAAAGAAGTTGGTCTTCACCTTTTACTTTTTCCTTTCAGGGTCTTTATGTAGCCGTATCTGAGGCAACAGAAGAATGATTAACCCTCATAAATTATAAATAACAAACTAATAAGAAAAGTATATGTATTATTAAAATTGATTTTCCCCACTCTGTTTTACACACCTTTAAATCCATTTCACCTTATAATTATACAATGCATATTCTCTCTTTGCAAATTTGTCTAGTCTGCAGTGTTATATCATTCCATAAATATTATAATTTGGCCTGAGGATGAACGTGAACCTTGAGTTTTGAACACAGAGGTCTGGAGCAATATCTTAATTGAGCACAGACATGAAATATTTAATTACTGTCAATATTATGATTTTCAATAATTTATGTTGAATCAAGATGTAAATTATCCAATACTATAAAAAGAGGGAGAGGGAGACTTGAAGGTCTGATTCAGCCATAGGAGAATTTAGGGCTGAAATAGCCAAAAGAACAGAACCACATCACTCAGTAACCTAAAATACAGTACTTCAGAAAAAGTGGGATGGTTCTACCATGTACATAATGGTTTCTCTTCTACACGCACAGACACAAAAAACAATATACCCCATCAAATGACTTCAGCATGGTGGTAGCAGTAATCAGCACCATGGACTTGGGGAAAGCAAACACTTGTTCCAGCTGGTTGATGAGTCTGACTCCTGGCTAGTGGCCAGCCTTTTATGCACAGTGGATTGGGCTCAGCCTTCTGCTTCCTCTTGGACATCTTCATTCCCCAGGGGCTACTGTTTCCACCATTTATTTCTTTCCAATCGAAGTGGCTGGTATAAACAACCTATGGCCTTTTATTCCACCAAGCAAATTTTTGGGGTTTTGGCACAACTAAAACCAAATAATGTTACTATCGTCAAACATGCTATAAGCTTGTATAAATTGTTCACCTGCATGTCTTTATTTCTTTGCCATGCAAATCAAACCATTAAACAGGGTCAGACACAGTTCACAACTTTTGAGAAAGCTTTTCCTGTGACAATTACCTGAATGTTGCTTGTTTGACCAGGACATACAAGAACCATCAAACAAGACCTGGGTAGATTTAGTCAAGGTGTTACTTACCTGAGCATTACTTTTGTGTACGCCATAACATTGTTCCATTGACTTTCTGAAAATCTTTTTAATCTCAAAACTGAAAGACTCAGAAACTCTAAAATTTTCTATGGACCTTTTTGATGTTTTGATAAATTCTGTGTATGGTCTAAACAGTTACACAGCAACTTAAATACTTGGATGATGTAAAACCATGTGTAACACCATGACTGTCTGCTAGAAAAATGAAAAATTTTCTGCATCTAACAACCTGTTCCTAATGATTTGGTAGAGACCTATAAGTTTTCAGCACCAAGCTCTGCTCATTAAAAGGTGTATGGTTTGAGCTGCTAGAACAGAGTTGCTGCTCCTATCTTTCACGGTCAGAAGAAACTTGGCTAGGAAATCTGAGCTTTTTGGCTGAAACATACTGCTGTGTTTGTAGACAGGTGCCCTAGAGTGAAAAAATTAAGGTGTTTTAGCTTGAAACCCAGACTACACATGCCTTTTTGAATACAACAAAACTCTTATGTTCTAGCTATCATTGAAAGTGCAACCTTTCCCATAAAGAAAATGGCAAGGAAATAAGAATTAAGGTTGCACATTATTCATGCTTGCGCACACACAAACACATATATTCATAAAAGTTAAAATAAGGGGAAACTTTCCGAGTTTTTATGCTTAGAAGTGTATTTGATATTTTATTTATTACAGAAGATATTCAGAGGAAGAGATAATGTATGCATGAGGTGTTAGCATGTTGACATAAATACAGGGGGTTTTATATGGTGAAGACATCTGAACTTCTGTCGGAGTCCATGTAATTCCATTCCAAATAACCTCATTACAATCAGCTACTCTGTTTCAGAGGGAACAGCACCATTCTGATTTTTGTCCTCACCACTTTCTGTGCAGAGTAAATATATGTACGCTATTCTCACATGCTTAAACTGGAGTCACACTTCCTCAGTGTTAGACCAGTGTCAAAATCCAGTGACACTGGATTGTCAGTCACTTTTTAAATTACTAGCCACCATATGGGTATTTCTCTTGTTTGTTTGGGGCTTAAAATATCTGGTAGAAAATGGTTGATATATTTGCTTTTGCAATTTCTTCTTTTAGAGGAGAAATTCTGGCAAGCTGGCTGAGATGGCTTTGGAGAATAATATTGCATGGTATAGTCCTTCTGTTGCAGTCCTACAAAGACTACAAGAATCAGCCTGAAGTGATCTTTTTCTTATTGTTAGCTGAAGAAAACACAATGGTGAGTACATACAGAGGGGTACAGATCCACTGTGCAGCAAAGCCCAACAACCTACACATAACTAGTCTGGACAGTTTTGGTAACCCAAGCTCATTTTTCCTCTTACTGCAGGTCCGCCCCCCGCCCCCCATCTTCTATCTTAAAATCTGGTATCTTTTTACCCGAGAGATTTTAATTCATTGAGTTCTCTTACAAAACATGATTTGTTTTAGAATGGTCCTCTGAACATTCATCTGAAAAGCCTCGGGCTTCAAAGGCGAAGAATCAAAGTTTCTTTCATTCCAGGAATAATCAAAGTTTGTTTCCTTTCCGGGAGTCTTATTCTTCAAATATTCCTGGTGTTTACAGCCTGGAAAGTGTTGCTTGACACTTGATTTAGTTTGAGACACTCTGCATCTGCAAGGTGATATTCTGTTCTGTGTGTCCAAAGGTTCAGCTTGAGATCAGTAGTCTGTGTGAATGAGGATGTAGCATGAGGATGAGGCAGACTTTTTTATGCCATTCTGAGACTTCTCTGGGGTTCTGGAAGGACAAAAAACCCCCAACCAAACAAAAAATCCAACCAATCAAAAAAACCCCAAACCCATCCACACATAGGGGAAAAAAAAAAAAAAAGCAGGAGGCAGTTTTAAATCTCCTGTATAAAAACATTGCCTATAGAACAAAACACATGTTTTTGTAAAGCCATGAAAGGTATGGATTTAATAGAAACTCAATATTTAATTTGCATTGTTTTAAATTTCTTTTTGCCTTTGATGCAATGTTAAAAATACAGGTTGTTTTAGACTAACTTTAGGACTCAAGGGAATGGTCTGAAGTTGTGTCAGGGGTGGTTTAATTTGGATATTTAGAAAAACGTTTTTCACACCGAGGGTGGTTGGGCACTGGAACTGTCCCCCAGGGAAGTGGTCACAGCACTAAGCCTGACAGAGTTCACGAAGCGTTTGGATGATACTCTTGGGCACCTGGGACTTTTGGGACTCTTGGGGATGGTCCTGTGCTGGGTCAGGAGTTGGACTTCAGTGATTGTTGTGGGTCCCTTCGACTCAGCATATTCTGTGATTCTGTGAGTCTTTACTAACTCCACGGTAAAATACTCATTATTTTCTGGCTTGACTGTCTAGTAACTTTTTCAGCAGACTACTTATTTGATCTCTTTAATAGAAATTGCAAACAATAAGTCAAATTCAGTTCCAGTATTATTAAATATAAAGACTGTATTCCCACAAAGACAGTGATTTTCTAATTGCATTTTTTATGCATATGTTTGATTTTCATTATAGCAAATTACTCTTGCCAGAGCTGTTGGAAAAAGCAGAGCAGAAAACCCTAATTAAAGAGTAATAGATAGAACTTCATTGCAACCATGTCTAGATGTGCTTTTTAACAACATAAATTTGTGAATGGGTCATGATTTAAAGCATTGTAAAATACAGTAATGCTATTTATCATTCCCTTCCAGAATGAGAAATACAATTTAATTAGATGTTGATCCTATTTTACTGGACTTCATTGGCTTTGATTCTTACTTCAGTCACCAGGTTTTATTTTGCATTCTGTGTCTTTTGATAATGCTGTTCTTCAAGAGCACCACATTTATTATTGTAATTGTTCACAGAAAATGATAACTTTTGAATAAATGGACTATTTTTTAAACTAGCGAAGTATGACAATTTTCAAAATGAGGTTTAGGGACATATAGATAAAAGAAATAAAAAGTATCCCTCTGAGTTCAAGCATTGCTGAATATGGTACAATCACCTTGATATGTCTGTGACTTGTCTCTAGTACTTGATTGCACAAGCTGGCATTAGCTGCCTCAGAACAAAAGAGTAACAACCTAAGAATAAAACTTTCTTGCAGTACAGTAATACAAGATTGTTAAGTGACATTGTTGGCTTTTTCTGTCATCAAAATTAAGCACTTCAGTGACACTTTGGGAGGTTACAGTTACTTTCCCAGTTTAGGCCTAGGACTAGGCATTCCTAGTGGTGCCTCAAGACCTTGAGATGCTGTGTCTCAAAATAAAGTAAAAAAATGTTGAATATTTAAATACATATGATTGTTAGTATATATGATTTGTGTAACACACTGAGTGAAGGAAAGCAAAGATGGAGTAAGAGACACATTTTCTTCTTAAGTGCCTAGTAGATGAAAAATACACACGAAAGACAAATTGTGGTGAAAGATAGCTTAATATCTTCCTAAAACAGTAGACTTGTTACTTAGAATAAGTCATTCTGTATGACTCCTGTAAAATAATCTTTTACATTACTGCATTTTATATACTGTTTTCCAAATAATATGCTCATCACATACCAGAACAGCTTCATTGATGACTAAGTTTACAGGATAGTATGATTAGTATGTAACACAGAAGAATCTGTATAGTATAGCTCATGATATATGTTCTGACAGATAGATAGACTGGAATAATTTTGTATTGATACCTGGAGAGTGAGACTTACATTTCTTGTTAAATATAACAATTAGTTAGAAAATCAATTTGTTAATATGGTATCAAAGCAGTATTAGTCTGATATTTTTAAGATTTGGTATTTGATGTTAAAAGGTAAATGCAATCTACTTAGGCCGATTGGTTCAAATGAAAATTCCTTTCCTGGCTTTTAATTCTTTATCTCGTAAGTGTATTTCAATTCTATAACTGCAATTCTGTGGCAAATTTTCATCTTTTCGCTCAAAAGTAGTAAAAATCTTCAACCCCAAAACTTTCTAGAAGGTTTAGTTAACTAGTGCTTGAAGAAACCACTGTAACACGTAGGAAGATCATTGGTAGCTTTTAAGAAGTATCATGTATAGGAAGAATATACACTTAATACACACCTTCTCACATTAAGCCAGAGAAAGTTTACATTACAGTATTCATAGTAGTATAAATATTTGGCTTCATTTTTTAATATTGGAATACACACACATTTCTATATATGCATATATATGTATTTGTAACTCATCTTCCACATTTCTTCTGGAGAACTAGTCTTCTATGGCTTATACAAACTCAGTTGTTGACAGTTTCAGAGTTTAAGACTCTACTCTTTCTTTGAAGGTCACCAAAAGATGTAATTTTTTACTCCAAATAGTAAACTGCCTTCCTGTTCTGATGTTACTAATAAAATGGGTTTACTCAAGAATAACATCCTCTGATAGCACCAGAGTTGTAACACCTCAGCTATTAGATGCTTTTTTTGTACGGAAGTAGATCCAGTAGGCAACAAGTAGAGGACAAAAACACGTGCTACAGGTAGCCATATCTTAAAAGTAGGATTTCTACTCTGCAGTTTTCGATCTAAAAATTTTCTGTAACATTGACTTTAAAATGCTTTTATTTCTTTTATATAGTATGTACATATTCCTGGTTGTTACAAGAATTTTGCAATGAAATCAGTATTAATGTGGACTTACCTAGTTAGACCCAATAGAAAGATTCCCAAGAGTCTCTGGGGACTTTAAGTTAAGGTTATGGTTACTGTACCTTATATTTCAGCCAAATTAAACAAGTATTTGTCCTGATTCTTGGATGTGATGTATCAAGTATGAATTTATTCTAGTGCTTTAGAATAGTCTTCCTGGGGAAAAATAAAAATAAAATCCTACACCTCAAACTATTTCATGTTGTTTCTAAAAGAAATAACTGGTTTCTAAAAACCTGAAAGGGTTGTCAAGCTTTGAAACAGGCTGCCCAGGGAAATGGTTGAGTCACCATCCCTGGTGGTATTGAAAAGACATGTGGAGGTGGCATTTGGGGACACGTTTAGTGCTGGATTAACATGACAGTGCTGGATTAACTGTTGCACTCAGTCTTAAAGGTCTCTTTCAACCCAAACAATTCTATGATTCTAAAAAAACTACAAAAAGGTCGTATGATTTTCTGTCCCTCTATGAAATTTCTCATGGCGGATTCAAAGCATATGGTCCCGATACTGGAGTCTTAGTAATACCTAGCAAAGTCTCTCCTTGATAATGAAAGATAATCTTTAAGGCATTTCAGAAGCCTGTATTTGGCATCACAAACACATGCATAAGTGAAATTCTGTTCTGTACAATAACACTTTGAACGTACCTTGCTTGTTTAAACATACCTTTGGGAGAAACAATCTGTTTTGTTAATGTCTTAAGCTCTTCAAAAAAAACAAGCTTCCTGGTTTAAAATTCACGGTGTTTTTTTTAATGATACATCACTGCTGGGAAATGGGGAGTCTGCTCTGGTGCTTTGTTGCAGAGATTGTTTGGGAAGAGCTGATAGGTAACCTATTTTTCCATTCCCAGAAAGCACTTGGAAAAAAGAGACATACATTTTCATTAGTGCTAAGTGGTAACTGTTTGAACACTGATTCTCCTTTTCTTAATAGCTGTGAACCTAAAATTTCCCCAAACACTCAACCCTAGGTTTAATGGCCCTTAGTACTCTCTCATAGAAAATGATAGAATCATTTTGGTTGAAAGAAACCTTTAAGATCATGGAGAGAAACCATTAACCCAGCATTGCCAAGTCCACCACTAAACCATGACCCTCAGTGCCATATCTACATGTTTTTCAAATACCTCTAGGGACGGTGACTCAGCCACTTCCCTGGGAAGCCTGTTCCAATGCTTGACAACTCTGATAAAATGATAAAACTGCTCACAGAGAAAGAAAAATTCTAGTTTAAATAAAGATGTCATTGTGAGGTCCCAACAGTTTATGATGGATTTTTCCCTTTATGAATTTATTAAATACTTGCAATAGAGTTTATGCACCGTTTCCCTGATTGAAGGAGAACTAGAGGGTGTGTTTGTGACTGATTGCAATTCCTGATTGATAGGGAGAACGACAGATTGCTATTAATATCAAGTCAACTCTTTTTAGGGAAATATGCTTGACAAATACTAACAGTTCTTATCAAGAGACTCTCTTGTTTATTGCAAGACTGATTGCTTTAAAACCCACACTGAGAAAAATAGACTATAATTTTGATACTTGCACTATCTTTTATATAACCTCTTCCAAAAACTTTATTTAATATGATGGAGCAGAAAACTTCTGATATAGAGATAACAGAAGAGAATGGTATGAGGATAGTGTACTTTGACTATAATGAAAGTATACTTTAAAAGAAGAGGCACAATGATTAGAAAATGTAAAAGTCCCCTTGCCTGTGCTGTTTAAAACATAAGAAGGATATTGATTGCTACTGTAAGCTCACAAGCTTTTCTGGACAGAACAGTCTCATTATTTAATTAATGTTACATAAAGGGGCAGCAAAGGAAAAAAAAAAAGAGGCATTTTCAGAGATGTAAGTGTGAAGCTGGAGATTTTTATTGTTATTTTCATGTGATTATATAAGTTATTCATATTATTCAGAGAAAAATCAGTCCCTCAGCCCTCTATCCCAGTACCCCACCAGAAAGGAAAGAAAAATCATGATGATTCCTAGTCAGGAGGTTTACTCAGACAACATGAATTTTCAAGTTATGTTAAGTTCATTTTTCTGGTTTTTGAGCAACTATAGTTCATGTTTCCAATTTTATTTCTACAGCTACTAAGCTAAATACTGTTTGATATACTGCTGAGATGCTTATGTATTTTACTCTAGAAGTTATTTTTAGCCTTGATAAACATGATGAGAATCTCAATAAAAGGAAATGTGTAAGAAAATGCAGATATGGAGGAAGAGCCTGAGTTTTCAACTGCATGGTGAAGACTCACTTTTTCCTTGGGCAAGGGGGTGCCAGGCCGAGGCAATTCGCTGGTGCTGGGCCCCACATTCCCAGCATAGGGGTAACTCCACATGTTCAGCCTTACCTCAGTTTTGGAGATCTGTTTGTAGATCAGTGAACTGTGCACAGGGTGATCTTGGCATTTGTGTGGTTTCAATTACATGATGGATTCCTGCATACTGGGTAAGGGCTTTTGATTGAGCAGCGACATAGTGAGATCAGCTGTTTCCTGGGTGAGGAGAAGGAAGTGCAGTTTCAATAGGGCTTTATAAATAGGACTTTTTACCAGTTTTATAAACTGGTAAAGAGCAAATAAAGATAAGAAATTATATGAAGACTATTTTATTGCACATGTAAATGCTGAGAAATTAAAAAAAACCCTCAGGAATCCCCAGGCAAGAGAATGGCTTTATCTGACATTTGATAGCAAAAACAGGAGGACCCATTGCCAAATATCTGGACAGAAAAGCAGCCTCATTTAAATATGTCAGCATGTATTTGTGAATATGCGATGTACATGTTCTGATGAGAAATGTAGCTAACAGGTGGCAGTATGTCCAGGAATGAGATCAAACCATCTGGATCCTGATCTGTATATTGCCAGCACTTAATTTTTGAGAGTTGCTTCCTTGTTCTGTTAAAGGTCCCCAAGGGGCCCTATCTTTGGATTAAAGAGTGCTGGACATCCAGTGGAAAATGCATTTGTTTTTGTACAAAAGGTATAAAAGCTCAAGGGAGACATGTTTCTATGCCGTAATTTCCACAAAAGGTTTTGCCGGAGCAAAAAACGCAGTGTATAAATCAGATATGCTGCTTCCTCCCACTCCTTTTCCTACTAGCTTAGATAATGATGAAAGGAACTATTTTATAACTGTTATAGTTTCAAGTGCCTTGAGAACTTCTCAGAAGTTAATATAACAAAATAAAAGGTAATAATTTGATAGGAATACATTTAAGAGTTGGAACTCAAGTGACTGGGGAGACCTTAGAGCAGCCTTCCAGTACCTGAAGGGTACAAGGAAGATGAAGAGGGACTTTTTACAAGAACCTATAACAATAGGACAGGGGTGAATGGTTTTAAACTGAAAGAGAGAAGGTTTAGATTGGATATCAAGAGGATATTATTTACTGTGAAGATGCTAAAGCAGATTGCCCAGAGAAATTGTAGATACACCATCCCTAAGGTGTTCAAGGCCAGGCTGGATGGGGTTCCACATAACCTGGTCCAGTGGAAGGTGTTCCTGCCCATGGCAGGGGGGTTGGAACTAGATAATCTTTAAGATCACTTCCAACCCTAAACCGTTCCATGATTCTATGATCCACAAGAATGTCAAACCCGTAATCTGTCAGAAAGATCTTCCTAAAAATTGGTTGTTCCTTTGGACCTGTAGGTGCCTCCTTGGGGTCAAAGGTTCCCAAAAATAAAATGCTTTTCTAGCTGCATTTACATCTTGAGCTCAGTTTGGTAACCAGTGTGGTTGTTGCAGACTTTAGATTTGTGATGTTAGTCTACATTTCATCTGTCCCATGTTTGTGGGTGTGTGTTGGAGTGTGCTGTCAGACAAATATAACGCAGAGTTAAGTATCTGACATGCAATAGTCTGTTCCTAGGACTGTAATCTACTGCTTTGTAAGCAGATGTTGTTTTGACAGAGCTGTGACTGTGAAACACTTTCTTCAGAAAGTTTCGTGTCATACTTACCTGGGTAGTGGCAGCCCATAGCACTTAATCTTGAGAGCATTCTATTTGTCTAAGTAAATTCCAGTGAGGACTTTTTGGCTTCTATCAGGGTGGTGTCATGTTCACTCAAGGAACTGAAGGCAGTGAGTATTTGCAATCAATTACAAGTCAAAGTTTTTTGTGATTCTGGTCAGAAAGAAAAACATTTAGACTGTAAAATGAGCTACTTCATGATCAAGGTAGATGCATGTTTTGATGACTTTGCATTTCCATAGTGATTTTTTTCCCCCTCTGCATGATCTCTTTCCTCCTAGTTCCTCTGTATGAATTCAATCGTTGCTGTTCTTCCTGTTCATAAGCCATCAAAGCTTAAGGCAGTCTTGTCTCCACTAGTGATGGGCTGCATGAATTACATGTCCTTGGCTATTTCTAAAGAGTAATTGAACAAATATAGGGGATATATACATTTACAGAGAGAAATCAAATGCCTCTTGATAGAGACTAGTTTGGTTTTGTTTCATAGAGAGGAAATGATGCTTTAAACAGACCTCAAAATTTACACTGAAGTATTGAGGACTACTGGGTTGATATTAATCTTTTTGTAAGAAACCTAACCTACTCAGAGGTATTTCCAGAGCTGACAATAAAAGATGGATCAGACCTGAATGACAGTGAAACATTTTGCTTTTTTACTATAAAACTTGTGGGATATTAGAGGAGTCACCTGAATTAGCAGATGCAGACAATAATTAGTCTTTCAGATCATCGGGGCTTTGAGTCAATGGTTCTTTGGTACCTTATGCTGTTCACAAGAAGCGACAAGAAGCGACTTGTGGATCAAATGAACCCAGGTGAAAATAGATGTTCAGAAAGTTATAGTGTAGATATTTAGTTTTATATAATATATCTGTGAAAGATCAAAGTGAAAATTGAAATCTAATACTTCAAGTGTCTTATTGCCACTTACCAGAAATATAAACAACCAAACCAAACAAAACACACACAACCCCTCAAAAAACCTCAAGCAACAAAACAATAAAGAGGAAAGAAAAGAAGTTCTCTTCCTCCAAATGTGGTGTACCTTCTCAGTAGATCAGCTGGTTTTGTTCATGTTTCCTGAATCCATAAAATTTAAAAAAAATCTTGTTTGATGGTCAGTGGAGAATTAAACATGTACCACTGTGTTTTCTTTCTCTGACATTTCCACTCTTTTATTTCCAGTCCTGGTGCGAACCAAGGTTTTCCTGGTCTAGTTTAACCTGGAGCTGGTCCTGTTTCTCCCTTGTCTTTTGAAGATTTGTACTAGTGGTAAAAATATTTCTGTAATTCTGGATTTCTAGAAAGCAAGCTCATCAACAAATTTTGTTGATGGCATCCTTTTTTCATATGACTAAAGATGATTAGATTAATAGTTGAGACTCCATTGGACTGGGGGGAGGGGGTGGTGAAGGAAAGAAAATGATAATATATAATGGACAGTCAATTCGTTTGAATAAGTGGGAAAATAAGTAATAAGTAATAAGTAGTGAAAATAAATAAGAAAATAAGGGAATTTGCCTCTTACGCTATTTAGAGGTTTTATACCCAAATAGATATAAATTTAAAACTATGCATTAATTTGATTCCACTAGAGGGAAAAAAAGGAAAAAAAAAGATTCTTTTTTGCATTCTTTTTGCAAAATGTCACAAAATAACCCAGTGCTCTTTGACTAATCATCTATTTAGGAATATTAGCCTGCAGTTTTGCTGTTAAACGTAATTGGCTGTCTTTTAGCTCTTGTGTTTGAATAACATGTGTTTTTATTGGTGTTAAATGATCCCTAGGGGAAGCTGAGTACCTAAATTATTAGTGCTCATGAAAAAAAGCTAGTGAGAATAAATATTTTGACTCAAGTATTGCTGTGATGCTGGCTCTTGGACATTTTTTTTTAAAGATAAGATATGATCCTTTGCTTTTAATTTTATACCATGTCTGCCCCACAAATCCAAACTAAGAAAAGATACGGGGTGTTTGTTTTTTTTTAATTGAAACCTTGTTTGTCCCTTAACATTCTGTGAATATACTTAATAAACCTTTCCTTGGAAGAAGCTTGCTGGGTTGGTTTGGGGTTATTTTGAGGCTTCCTGTAGTGTGAAAGCAAGGGGTTCACAGATGTGTATATATACACACTGTGCAATGTTTTCTGTGACTATGTTTCTGGGTAAATGGCACCATGCATGATATCACGTTTTATCTTTGGGAATCCTGGAGGCAAACATACAGTGTTAACAAGAAAGAACAATTACATACAAAATGGGACTATCTTCTTTTAACCAATCAAAGACTTTCACATTTGTTTCCCTCTGTTTTATTTTGCTGATTGTTAAATAAATGTATAAAGAAGCGATCATAAAACTATGGAAATTCATAGTAACTTACTTCTACATAAGTATATGTATATATGGTTTTAAAAAAACATGTACATATATTAACTTTTTTTAAATAGAGTTGAAAAAAAGACAAATACATCCTTTCTAGACTTTGATATACACCTTCTAGTAATATCTTTTATTTTGTAATAATATAAAATAAAAAAAATTTCTGAACAAATGCAGTTCATTAACGATGAGTAAAGTGTGTTGAAATGCCTGATGCCTGATCTATAAATAAAATCCTAAAACCCTCATCAGAACACCTGTATTCAATAAAAGAAGGTGAAAAGAGAAGTTTTAATTAAACACGCAATGAGGCGACTCTGAAAAGATCCATTGTAGATTTGGAATTTTTTCCTGTAGGTCAATGAGGCTCAGAGATCAGAAGTTAAAAAGATGCTTTTTAGTTTTTTTTTTCTTTAGTTCAGAGAAAAGCTTTCTAATGATAAATGATGGGTGGGGTCTCTGTCCCATTCTCAAGACTGCTCTGATGTCCTTGTCTGACCTTGGCTGGTGCATATCTTATATGCTCCTGACATTCACTTCTAAAAAGGAGACAGAACACTCTGTTTTTCTGATTTCCTGGAGCGATTTGAAGCTATATTTCAGCTGTGTGATGCATTTGGAGAGATTCTGCTACGAGTACCTATTGTAATATTATTGTCCAAAGCTGAAAAAGAAGAAATTGAATGCAAATATGACAAAAGACAAATGGTAGGTCAAGGGGAAAAAACAAATTAAGCAATTAAGGATTTTTTCCAAGTTGATTATGGCCTTAGAAGACTTACTGGGCAGACCAGAACTGTTATGTTTTCATTTTGGGCTCTGACTAGTAAGCTTACTGCTCTTACTGATTCCAAGTTCTCCTCTGGGATTTCTCCCTCTACTCTTCTGGAGCCTTTTACAGCACCTGATGGCAGGGTCTTTTCAAAGGTGGGATCACTGCAGTGTTAATGGAAAGAAGCAGAAGGAAGAGAAAGGCAGTGTTTGCTAACTGGTAGGTTGTATTCAGGTTAATTTCTCATTAGTATTAGTGTTTCATTTCGATATAAAAACATCTTAACCATCCGCAGTGTCATTACAGAAATAAGTTAAAACAATATTATTTCTCACTTTTAAAAATGCAAGACCAACCTATCTTTGAAAAAAAACCCACAAGTATGAAAAATCATTTTATTCTACAAAAAAGACAATTTTAAATTACTTGTGGTGTATGGTAATGTTGATGATTGCTCTAGGTATTTCAGAAAATAATTTAATGGTGAATTTAATACTAACCTTCTAAAAGATGCATTGAAAGATAACTCCACAGTCCCCACACTCCTCACCTTCACTAGAAATCTCCTATATGGAGCAATCTTTCCCTTTCCTTGAGGAAGACTATGTCTCTATGTTTCTGTCTATCATTATGGCAAAACACAGGACAGATAAAGCAGCTATATACACTTTAGTAAAGAAAAAAATAATCTTCTGATGTCAAAGAGAAGTAATCAGGTAAAATACAATTTTTTTTGGAAATCATATGCATACAAAATTGAGTTCAACACTCTTGCTGCAACCATGCATTATACTTGCCAATTAATAAAATCACAGTGAATTTAAATCTCTCTACCTATAGGGAAGCACTTTGTCATGATAAATTTTATTTAAATCACACATTTCACTACAGTCCTGACATTTTCCTCTCACCTTGATGGCACCTCCCTTTTGTCCCCCCCTTTGTCTCTCTCCCTGTTTCCATTGTGCCACCTGTCTCTCTTGCTGAATGAACTTCAGCTGACACCTAGGGTTTGAAGTTTGAAGAAAAGGAAAAAGTGCACAGAAATCTGTGAGAAGTGGCAGACACGGCATTGTCTTTCTTCATGTGTCTTTGGTTTCTGTTAGGTTTCACCAAGACATGCGTCAGAGCACTGAGCTCACCAGTAGACTCCATGAGGCATTTGGTGTGAGGGTCCTGCCTCGCTCCAGGCTCACCATTCTGTGCTTGTCAGCGGTAGTTAAGCGGAAGAAAATCAGTAGCACAGATTTTTTTGTCCTGAATGACATATTGATCTGGGGATTACTTGAAGTTTCTGGGTTGTCAAAGGTGTCCACAGACAGATGAAATAGCTCCTGAATTGCAGCTTACAACCAGAGAACTTAAAGCAAACAAACACAGTCTTTATTTTATTTATTATTTTATATAACCCCATAGAAGAACTGGGATAAATAACCCAACAGTGTAAGTATCTGAAACACACTAAGGTGAGTTTTAATTTATGTGCTTACCTTCTTGACAGTGTAGTTTACATTTGGTTTTGGTTTTTGATCAACATCTGTGATATACAGTCTTTTAGTTTTCATGAGTGAGTAACAACCTTTCCTTTTCTCTTTGGTCAAACTCTAGAAGATTGCCAGGTTACTGAAATAGTTCTCCCAAGGGGGGGAAAAAAGAGACAAGTCTTGTTTCTGCTTTGCTAATGTGCTAGAAAGTAGCAGTGTGTTCTTCATAGACAACAGAATCTGCTTTGCTCAGTGTTTAAGTTCTAGGTTCTCATCATTATTTAATGTTATTTACTGAATAGCTGAGAGGTTCCAGATAACTTTTTCTTCTTAAAGATCATTTTGAAGGTAGAATTTTCCTGTATTTTCCTTATGCGGTGAACCATTGTTATTTATCAAACACATAGTAAAGTGTGTCAGATAAAATGAAATCAATCTACTCTTTCATTCTGTTCTGTTAATTTCTGAGGCAAACTGGATGGACATGGGTTTCTTGACACAGTGATGCTCTTACTGTCAGACAGTTTGCTTGTTATGGACTTGCCATGCCTCAGATCAGTTGACTCTGCCTGCTGTGAAATTTTCCTGTCAAAAGAGATAATAAAGCAAAATAGTCTCATGCTACTCATCTCCATCCCTTTTAGGAACTGCAGTGTATCTTCACCATGGATAAAGGATCATATATTGGTGAAATTATTGAGCTCAGTGGCTGGGAAGATTTTTATATTTTTTTACTAGACTAGTTGAGAGGTTTGTTTTTTCACTTCTTTTGAGGACACATTCTAAGACCATATAATCTAACAAATTTATGTCTTCTCCCATCATAGGAAATGGATAATTTGAAGATGAACCAGAAGGAAAAAATAATGCAAAAAAAAAAAAATCCCAACCAAACCCCACAGAATCACTGTGAATTCAGTAGTGAAACACAAAATGGAACCCCCAATATCTCCTGTTAGCATTTATGTTTTTAGGATATGGTGATTTCAAATTCCAATCAAGAAGCCCCATCCTGAGTTAATAATTGTAGTGATCTTTAGTTCTTATGAACAGACAGCACTTGCAAAGCAACAAAAAACCCCTTTTAACTTGGTTATAAGAAAACATTATTAATAGCTGCCTGGAAATGGAGAGTTATTAGTGAATGTGTGATTTGTCATTTGAATTGCAACTACTTTGTTGGTGTAAAACTCTCTTCACAGACCTGTAATTGCATGACCTTAAGTATGCCTAACTTAATTATAATTTTAAACAAGTTAATTAGATTATTTGATGAATTATGGTATGGAGAGGACTTGGCACAGTGTTCAAGATGAATGGAAGTGAGTCTTGACCTTTACTTCCATCAGGAAGTTCTACATTTTCTGGTAATGATTCCTTACACAACAAGTACAGAAAAGTCTTGTTAAATTTTTATGAGGAAGTTTTAAAATCACTTGGTTTACGGAATTATAAACAAAAAGCCTCCTCTCTATTTATTTTTTCTGGTTAAGCCTTAAGTATCACTCGAGTTACACTTAGGTCAGCATATGTGGTAACTTACATTAATGAAATTAATCCACTTTAGCTACTTCCCTCATGCGTATGCTAAATCTACAAGTAGGCATTAATATGTGCTCACTTGGTACAGACATTTGTGTGGGGATTTCTATCAGGTTTGATCTCTCTGCGTAGTGGGGTGCTCAGTTTATATGTTAAACTGTAATAAAATTTTAAAAAATGGAAAAGAGAAAAAAATCAGGAAAATGTATGGATTCATTTGAAGGAGCACAGAAAGAGTGATTCACCACACAGTTCTTCAAAAAATTTTACTTGAGGTAAATTGTGAATTTGGCTGGGAAAAGGCAAGCTGCAATACTGTTAATGCATCAGTTTTGGTCCTAGTGTTCAAATCTGTTTTTCTTAGTAGGCTATGTGAGAAAAGATCTCATAATCTGAATAATACTTAACTACATATTCAGTATTCAGTTACAGGACATATTATTTACATTGGTAAAACTGGACTTACATCTGTACACTCTGATGATGAAGAGTGCACATATAGTTTACCCAGTCTGAGAGACCATTGGGCATTGGCTGTTTCCTTACCATGTTGTCTTAGCCATGATACTAAAGCTCCCCAGCTAAAATTATCCTGTTTTATCCCTGTTAGAGGGTTATTTTTGCAACACCTGGACAGTGATGTGGATTGAAACATCCATACCTGTTTAAAAGAAATGAAAAATTACATGTCAATGAGTTTGAGCCACTCCAATCTGAGAACAGAGTTCTTTGTGCATAAAGTGGTAGAGACAGTATGATTACTTTTATGTATTAGGACCAGGAGATGAATAAACTAAATTGCACAATAGTATCTTCTATAATATATTTAGTAGTTCAGACCCATAGTACTAAAATATTGACTTCTTGACAGCTTCAGATCAAGATAGTGACAGATGGCCCATAACAGAATTAATTAGGTGAAAAGAGTATTTTTTTTTAACCCTGTCCCATAGTCATGAGTAGTCATATGAAAGGGCTATAAGCACTCTTACACTTTTAAGTAATCCAAGTCTATTTCTTCTAGAGCCTAAACCTCTGAAGTGAAAAATAACCCTTCCATTGACTTGGGCTGTGGATGGATTTGTTGCATAGCAAAGTGCTATCAGGAAACAGCATCTACTGATACAAATAGTTTTGCCGACAACCTTTTCCCTTGATAACTTTAAAATAATCTTCTGTCTAGGCTTATTTTTAGAGCTGCAGTAGTTGCACATTTGCAATGGAGAGACAAGTGTACATATGAATTAAAAAGTATTTGCGGGGATTTTGTGTTTCTTCTTTCTTAAGATTGGCTATTAGAAAATAGTACACAGCAGAACTCTTCATAAAAGAAAAATCTCATTATTTTCTTTTATCTTTCCAATTATGTTTATATATTTTCAGAAGGTGGTGCAAATAGTCTGCAATTTTGAAAAAGTGCTGGAGAGCATATAAAACTCTGGAAAAAAAATATCAATAGATTTTATTTTAGTTGCTTGAAGCTACACATTATTAGTTCTCAAAATGTAATCACCTTTTCTCCTCTGCTGCAGTATAAATGTTCAGCATCATCTTTATAGATAAAAAGGTTGGAGTTACTTCTCTTAATAAGTGCAAGCACATACTTTTGAATCAATAATATTTTAATATAAGTATACATAATGTTAACTCTTGGTAACATAATGAAAGCATTTTTATTAATAGTTACTTCTATCATTGGAAGGAGAGGAAAAATGTACTTTCTGTTAATATGCTTGGATTTAATACTGCATTTGATGCTAAGAGTGTGGCTCAAATTGTGACCTTCCCAATAACAAGAAGTCCAGATTATTATTTAAGTGCTCTCTGTGTATTTTGACAGTAGACAAAAATACTTCTGGTTTGGGCTCTCCTTGAAATTCAAGGAAATTCAAGCCTCAAGTTTGTAAACAAATCTTTCAATTTTATGTAGGTTTAGTTATAGCTAGACCTTCTATTGGTGATTCTTAAGGTATAACCTCTGTCTCCTGCACTGGAGTTTCTCCTGGGCTGTTATGAATTAATCTGTGGTAGTCATGGGCACAAGATCACACTAAGATCGAGGGCACGTCAGGATTTCATAAAAAGAAGAAAGATGGTGACACTACTTGGAATACTACCACCGAAGTGCCAACCCAGGGAAAAAAAACCCCAACCAACAACTAGTTTTTAAAAGATACAATTCTTCCAATATTAAACTTCAGCTACTGGGCTTTCTATATTGGCAGAAGAATCCCTATCATTCAGTAAAAAATTGTTTTCTATGTTCCTTCTAAGTCTGAGCTATAGTACTCCAAGAAGAGCAGTAATTGATTTCATATCCAGCTGTCTATAATATTTCCACCTTCTGCATTTTCCAAATTGTTATCCAAAACTTGCATTGCTTATTCTTTCAAGTTTCAAATGCAACAAACCACCCAAAACAGAACTGTCTTCACTGAGCACAAAGACTGGTGACTTGAGGAAAAAATTGGTCCCGCTTATTTATATCGGTCTTTCCAAAGAGGAACCAGGGTTCAAGGTGCTGAAGCCTTTTGAACAGTTTATTCAATGCACAGTTGATCACAGGTTTCTTCTCAAGCTCAGACAGTGTACCTCTTGAAGTGGCTTGCCCAGGACCTCTCATAAGATTGAAAGAATATTTGCTGCATAATTATTGGGACAAGAGACATGAATAGTTGCTAAGTAATTGAAACTGTTAGACATATTCATTTATTAGCATGTTGGTTCTTTAGAAGGAATATAGCTTAGAAAATGGGGAAGTATGCATTCTTGAACAACATCCAAAAATTCTAGACTAAATCTTGTTTCTGCTGGATTGGAGCTTTGCTGTTTTTTTGATTTTCCTTCGTATATTTTTCACTGATTATATAAAGTTTGAAGGTTTAGAGATGCCAAATGCACTGAAGTACTCATGCAGAATAGTTCTGTTGGGCTTGAATTTGACAATAATTTGACAAATTATTACTCAGAGGAGGAACTCTAGTAAACTTTACCTATCTCACCCATTTAACCCATGTGTCTGTCTCAACCTTCATTTTGTGTGAGGGTTTTTCTTTTGTTGTTTCTTTCCTGGATGTTCAAACTCGATAGTACAGCCACTAGAGATGTGAGGATCTAAGGAAGACAGTTGCCTCCCAGCACACTTGTGGATTTTTTAGATGTGGATTATTAGAGTTAAGCTATCCTTGTTTAAACATGTTTTCCAAAAATGTTTACGGGTTTAAAGAAAACTGGAGCCGTGTTTATTGTACTATATTTTTCTGTGTATTACCGTTAAATTCAGTGTTGGAAATATGTAAATGCAGAAGCTGTCTTAGACCTAGACTGCATAAGATACCATCTACGTAAATAAGTGGCTTTATGATTACAGATCTTAACTGGACTGACAGCTCATCAGCGTAAAGCCTAATGATAGGATGTTTGAATATCGTAAAATATGTTTATGAATATGCATACCAGTTCTGAAACCAATTCATTGCAGCCATGTTTGTGCCTCTTCTCAATTTCAGTTTTTCACATACCTAAATGATTGTTTTCCTGTCTAGGAAGTACATTTTAAAATTACCCATATATGCATTTATGGAAACTGTCTTATAAATTGATATACTTGAATATGCATGCCAGAATGTACTGTGTACTTATTCACTGAAGAGTACTTCAGTGAAATCTTAGGATGCATCTGTTCAACCCTACTTATGAAAAGAAAAACTTAATTTTAAAAAAAAATTACCTTGGAGGTATTAAGTTACACAAACAAATAGATCCATTAAAATGGTAAATAATCACATACCAAAAACACTTTCCAAGAAACCGATATTGATATTCTTGGAGAAAAAAAAATTTAAAAAAAAAATCAAGGTTGCCTGGTAAATTTTTCTTGGATCTTAGAATCTGAGATAACATTTCTGTAACTTTCTAACCTATTTGAGGAACAACATGCTACGCTGATGTTCAAATTCTATTACGGTAGTAACGGGCAGTACTTCTCATAAGATACTTTTATGTAGAGTAAGAATGCATTTTGAAGATGTAGATGCTAAGATCACCTGAATAACCTAAGATGTAAGCTCTATCAGCTACAAATACCCAGAGCAGCTTTTCACATGGAAAATTTTGTCAGATCAAATGTGTATGGAATTGAATAATCTCCCTGAAGTCATCAGATATCTCCTGCTAAGAAGTTTCTTCTAATATTGAACTTATTAAATCATCTTAAAACTAATGGCCAAAACTTTTCAGAATCAGTAATTTAAATAAAATTACCATGAGCAGAAATTGTTGTTCATAATTTATCATTAAATAGGGACAGCTATTAGAGTGAAAAGTTTAAAATAAAGCGAATGGATAGGACAACATCTAATTTAAACATGTTGAGTAAGACAGGATGCACTGAATAATTTTGGCTGATTGTTTGGAAGAGTTCAGAGATGGATGATAACAGAACTTAACCATAACACTGGAGGAAATATTTGCATTACCTTCATCTTGTGAGTGACAACAGTACAGTCATATTCTGACAATTTTAAATGATATGCTGGCTTATGTGAACAAGCATGAAAAATAGTCTCTTAATTCAACAGAGACAATTCCTTCCTTGTACATTTGTTTTTTAATTTCTGTCATTCTTTTCTAGGAAATATAAAATGCACTAAAGGGGATTGAGGGAGAAGAATGAAAAAATAAAATTACAGTATAAGAACCAGAACTGTGTATTTGAACAGTTCTTCATGGAAGGCAAACATATTCCACACAGATTAGTGAGTGAAGTGTTATAACAAGAAAAATAGATTATTTTTCTGGTTTCCTAGTTTGCTTTTCATGTAGATCCAATAACATTCTATTAAAAAGTTTCTTCCCTCAGATAGCTTTGCTTCTTAGTACTTCAAGGAAAAATGCAGAGCCTTGATTCTGTAGTTAAAAGGAGAGTTAATTCGAAATTAGGAGTTAATTTGAAATTGATATATGGTCAAACATTCCTAGAATGTGTATATGCTCTGTATATTTTATATAAAATAACATTGTATAATTTTATAATCATTAAGAAAAGTGATCTATGAGTTGGGTGAAAAACAGAAAAGGAGAACAAAATATAAACCCTACAGAGAGGTGAAAATACAAAACTTTTATCCAGTTTGATACAAACTGAGAGTAATTGTCACTGTAGTTATAGAATTACATGTAGTGATATATCAATCAGTACACAAGAATACTTTATAGATCTTCAATATAATAAAAATCTTGAATCTCCCTTTGTTTCTCCTGAAGATCCTTTTGAATTTCCTTGCAGCAGAAGAAAGATCTTAAATTCTAGAGAAAATACGTTGAAATACCTACAGGAAACTGGACCAAAACTGAAGAATTACTCAAAAGAGTAAAATACCACTGCAAATCGTAATTTTTAGTAGAGTGAAGAGATATCTTGGAAATGTGACAAATAATATTTAGCGTCTTATAAGAATTTGGGGTAATTTGCATACCTGTGACACAAGAATAGCTTCATTTCCTGTGGCCAAGAAACAACACTCTGGGTTGAAGTGCAATCTTAAACAAGGTTTATTAATCACTCTATACAACAGATTAGTCATGGATCAGAATTCCTAAAATATTAAAGGATGCTAGAAGTTAGGAACTGGAGTAGGAATAAAATCTTTTTTTCTTAATAAAGTGAACAAATATTGTCAATAAGGTGTCACAAGCATATATGTTCACACATGAATACGATGAATCTTAACTATGCACTCCTACCATTAACAAACACTATCAAAACATCTCCAGTAGTTTCGATATCCTCTCAATACATGTGACACACCTATGCATTGTGCTGTCAATGAAATTACTGGGAGGACCTGTACCTGTTCTATATCCATTTAACTGCAACGGCAGAGTCATAGTTATAGCAGATTTGCTTAACCCTGATCACAATAAAACAGCTTTGCTTTAAGTGAAAAATGAACATTAGTATATAATAGTCATTTGCAGAGAAATTACATATCTCTATGAAAATGGAACCATTACATTTTGTGAAAGAATCCAACTTGGATAGCTAGAATAAAACAAGAATACACAATGATATAAGTTCAATGAACACTAACAATTTACCATATATGAATAAGGATACCATTAATAAACTATAGGTAAAATCTGCAATGAAGACCGCTTTTTTTACCGCTCTTTTTTTAAAACAGTACTATAAATCAAAGACAGTTAAAAGCTATATAAAGACTCATGCAACTCAGAGATCAGATAAGATTTGCATTTATGGCAAAACTGGGTTTTGGGAATTAATGGAGCTTAATTTAAAATGAAGATATTTTGGCAAATTTAAGTGGTAGACTTATCCAAATTTAGCAGAACTTGAACAACATCCTGTGCTGTGAGTGAATTTTCCACCACAGACAGCAGAAAAAAATATTTTTTCAAATTCAACAAAGAAAATATTTTGAAAGATATATCAATATAAATGCAACACTTATATCACATGTGCTTGAGACAAAGATCCCCAAAATATCTATCTGGTGTAAAAGCAGGTAGGCATAATATCAAAATTGCTATCTTTCTTCACTGTTTAGTAAATTTTATTTTGAAAAATTATGTTCAGTTTCCAACATGTCAGAAATTATCATATGACTACTTCTGTATACAGTTTTTCAAGTTGAACTTTATCTAGTATACACTACCTTTAAATCTTATCCCAATCCCTTAACAAATTAATAAATTATGGCCTACTTATTCCTTAGTCCAAACAAGGAATTTCAATTCTAACACTATATTCTGTCTGAGCTGGAGCAGGAGGTTGTGCAAAACTGGTTTTAAGCCATCAATTTTTCCTATTGTCACAGAATTGTAGAATTATTCATTGCACATACCCAAAATAATTTTGAGCAGCCTCAGAATAGTGTTCTGAAATATCCAGTTATTTGTGCTTTATGAAATATTACCTGCTCTGGTGAGTGAAATACTTCAACTACAGATGTGATTCAGAAGTGAATTATTCTTCTGCATCCTGTCCACTGAAACTAAGATGCTGTGAACTAAAATGGCTTCCTCCGCGTGTGAGGAAACAAAGACTCTTCAGTCGCTGATTTTGTAACATAAAGGTGTTAAACTGTGTTTTAGGAATGCATCAGCTGTGCCTCAAGTTGTTTATCAACAAAGACAAGCAGTGCTGACGTAATAAAACCTGAGCTCACTTGGTGGGTTGAATCCCTTGCCAGGGTACAAGAGGCAGACAAAAACCCTTTAATTTGAGGATACACGGAACAACTGTTGCTCCAAAGCTCTTTGCATTTGAAAGATGCATGCAAGAATACACAAGTAATGCAATTTGAGCTTTACTGTTCCCTGTTTCTTTTTAGATTTTTGTACTTTTAGGTTCAATGGCGAGTAGTGAATCTGTTGCCTTCCTCTTGTGTGCAGAACATTCAAGTGCCTATTAGAGATAGGACAGAAGCAGCAATTTACAACAGGAATTTGTACTGTTTCCACCACAGTATAAATCTGAGCTTATTTTCCACCTCTTTCTTTAGATTTAATGATTTGTATGTTGCTGTTTTTGAAGAGCTTAAGGATCAAGGAGATGTTTTAGTAACTTCAGGAAAATATTTTATACAGCGGTTGATCAGCCTGGTTTTAGCATTGTACTGCCAATAGAGATCAGAGTTTGCATGTGCATGAAAGATGTAACTTCTCTTCCTCTCTGTCAGCACTCCAACTCCTAGTAATTTCATGAAATAATTTATAAATTAAGAATCACTGTAAAGACTATATTTAAAAATTAATTATCACATACATCTTTTCTATGCATCAAAATCTTCAAAGGTAAGCTGGATATATTAAATTTTTTGAAGATGTTTTATAAACATCTAGATTAAAATTGATATTCAATTTGTAGACTATATTTGAAGAGATTAATTTATTTTTAAAGATTTTTGTCTAATTTATGGATTAGAATACAAATATGATTTAGTAGAAACGAATGTTCTGTGTCAATCCTAAACAGAATTACATTATCTTATGCAATCAACTAGTGCCACCTTCTTTTTTTTTTTTTTGTGCAAGTTTTCTTGCAACTCTCTATTGATAGTCTTCCTTTTACTGCTGACATGCTGAAAACTACAGAATATTGTAAAAGCTTTAAAGTAGAAAATCATTCACATTCAGATGCTGAGTTCTGCTATGTTTTTATACAGTGACTATCTGACTGTCAGTAAGTCATGTATCATTTACAGATAGACTGATAAATTCTGTTAAGCCATTCTTATAAGAAATATAGTGAATACAGGTAGTGTACCTGGCTGTTTAGTATGGGTTTGGAGACAGGTAACTTCAACCTTAGTGATTTAAAAAGATACACTTTGTTAAACAGTGATGCTTTATTTCTCTGAAAAAAACAAAAATGCCAGATGCTGCAAAGGCTGAGTATAGGCAGTACTTATCAATAAGGTAATAGGTTATGAGGGTGGAGGGACTAGAGCAATGAAGTGAAATGATCAGAAATTTAGCAGAGAGAAAAGACTGTGGGAGGCAAATAGCTTAGTAGGATATTTGGGTCAATCAAAATTTCTAATGCTCTAATTTTGAAGTACTCCGTTTCATAATGAGATGGCATGACCTGATAGAGAGAGGCTTATTCAGTAGATTCAAGCGTAAATGACTTTATCATATTTCTTTTCATTTCAAGACAGTGTTACATGCTGATTTCCAATGCATCGTTCTTTCCTATTTCGCCCTGGATTGCTGAGATATAAATCATTTTTTATTGCTGTGCCCACAGGCTATTTGTTCTTTCATCATGTTGTTATTAAACTTCAGTCTTGTTTCTTGTATGTTAGCTGTCACCAGATCATATATTTATTTGAAGGAAACATATAAAATGGGCTGAATAGTGATTATTCTGAAAACTGATAATATTTTGTACTTTGAAGGAGGTGAGATGGGTGGGTGTCAGGCTTACTGCCAAGTAAATTGTGATTTGAAAGAGAGTTAACGAAACATCTTAGATTAGGAGTAGATAATTTATACTCCACTGGCCAGCTCAAAGCCTACATTTTTATGAGCTGTAGTCTGTCTTATTTGGGTAATACAGCTGGACAAAACTAAAGTGTAGGCTAATGTGTGCCCTATCTGAGTGTTTGCAAACTCTCCATTTTTAACAAGACTAATTTAACACTGAAAAATGACTGTCAGAAATGCACAACCACAATGGATTCAGATGAGGAAGACTGAATGAGTATTCTACAATTTTAGTGATAAACTTTGTGTTTATCATTATGCATCTCAAATAGGGAGGATGGGAAAACCCATTATAATATATTTATGTCTAATTACTTTAAAAATTTGAAAATATGTAGAAAACTTTATGCCTGTGTGCCCATATAGAGATATTGGTGCCTGATTCCATCTAGATCTATTTGACCTATATTTTTATTCTGGGCCACAATGGTTGATGAGTTACCAGTTTGCTCTGCTGGATACAAAGATCTCTGATCCCCTATTTTCTCTCTCAAGTTCCTCAAGCCCAGGTATTTATTGATAGGCACTCTCTTAGCTGTGCTTAAAGATCCTCTGACCTCCTCCAGTCTTCTAAAGCTGACTTGTCTTACGACTCCCAGATTTCATTTGGTCATTCAGAGAGTTCAGTGAAGAAGTTAAGACCTTCCCTCTGTCTCCTGACAAAAAAAAAAAAAAGAAACAAACAAGAAAAACGACAAAAAAACCCCAAAACAAAACAACAACAACAACCAAAATAAAAAACTAAACAAGCAAAAACTTCAAAAAATAACCCCAACCTTATTTGCATTCCTAATTCGACACTTCCAAAAAAATCTTTGGAATTGTCTACTACAAGTTAGACATCACATTCTTGGACCGTTCCCTTTTACAGCTTCTTTTGAAGAGAGAGGAGGAGTAGCTGAAGTCTCTAGAGGTAAATGTCTTGACCCCTGTCTGTAACCTTTCTTTTTTTTTCCTTGTCCTTGGAAATGTGTACATATGTGTACATATGCGTCTGTAGGTGATGTGTCCAAACCTCTACAGTTAACACAACTTGAACTTGTCAACCATATGGTGGCACCGAGTAAATGTTAATTTAAAATACTTCTGTTACTCCTGACTGATGTTATCTACAAGCACGGAAAACAGAGAGTAAGGTTTCTCATTACAGGCAACCAACATACAGCATGTCTTCTTCCTGCCTCTGGACAGCCTCACTTTTCCTCTTACTGGTCTCATTACTTCTGTTTAACTGGTGCAATCAGAAAAATACTTACTTTGATTTAATCTGTTCAAAAATGTCAAAACTGACGTCAAGTTCAACAACTGGAATTTAATGGCAGTAAGCCTTAGATTGGCACAACTGTAACATTAAGTCTTGCCCTGGCAAACCTTATTCTGTTCAATATCTTCATTAGTGATCTGGACAAGGGAATCAAGTGCACCCTCAGTATGTTTTGCAGATGACATTGTTACCTTTCATAACTATCTGAAAGGAGACTGTAGCAAGGTGGAGGTCAGTCCCTCCTCCCAGCTAACAAATGACTGGACAAGAGGAAACGGCCTCAAATTGTGCCAGGGGAGGTTTAGATAGGATATTAGAAAAAATTTCTTCACCGAAAGGATTGTCAAGCACTGGAACAGGTTGCCCAGGGAAATGGTTTAGTCTCCATCCTTGGAGGTATTTAAAAGTCATGTTGATGTGGCACTGATGATTTAGTGGTGGACTTAACAGTGTTAGCATAACAATTGGACTTGGTGATCCTAAAGATCTTTTCCAACATAAATGATTCTATGATGTCTTATGGGGAAAAAAGATAAATATAACTGAAGTGTTTGTTCCAGGAACAAATCTAAAGCTGAAACAGAAGACAAATAGGCAAATCTTAATTACTAAAACTTTATCAGCAGTTGATGAGCCTGAGAACTTTTAGCAATTTATTTTGTATTAGCTCCCATATAGTACAAACTTACCTAGAACACGGACTGCTTTTATTACTTCAATTTAATTTGTACTATGGATAGTGCACAGCTAAGAGCTAAGAGCTAAGGCTGCAGTTTGTCTCTTACTCTTAGAATTATAATCTCAAGTGACAAGGCACTTGATTATAAACTTCTATAAGTTTATAAAAGGTGAAGAAATAGACATGAACCCTATTGCAAGTAGAAAAAAACCACAAACCCTGTTTTATTTGTGTAGTTCAAATTAGGATTGAAGCACACTATGGGTTAATTAAAAAGTGGTAGTTAACTGACACTCAATGAACGATGCCTTTCGAATTACTAATGCAACAAAAAAATAATTTATTAGACACTGGAAACTGTTACGGCAATGACTTTCTTAACATTATTATAGAACTAATCCCAAAAAAGCTTTACCTTTCTCTCCCAGCCATTCAGGGTTCCAGGTTCCTCTTCGCCTTTTCAGGGAGGAATAGTTTCTATTGTTAACTAGCTAGGTGGTTTTTGTTAAGTGTTTAT
>VZRE01001705.1:0-46334 GCA_013396775.1 Cephalopterus ornatus
TCTTCGTTCGCGAAGCCTAGCCATGACTGCATGCACACTTAATGTGTTGTGCCAGCACAAGTCCTGGTATGCAAAATAAGACATACCTACTCAAAAATCTTTCTTTGAATGGTTGATATCTGTCTAACAGAAGGGAAGAAAAACCAAAGCTGTGAAGCTTCTATTGCTGAAGACGAATTTTGCATCTAGCAAGGAAATTTTATAAATTACTAGCCTAAGCAGTTCTGGAAGAACACACCTGCAACAAGTGGCTCTCTGCCTGCTGGCAAGTCAGTGTTCCAAATATTCCAAAATCTGACTATATTCAAGGGACTCCTGATCTGCTAGCAGGATGAGCATGGGGAAGGGAAGAAACTTTATTTAATGAATGCATTATTTGTCACGAGTTATTTTCTCATCTCTGTTTCTGACAAGGAAATCAATTGTCCTGTGAAATAAACTTCCACCAGAGCATCACTGCTTGACACACTCAGTCTAGAAAGAGAATACACTTGCTTGCCACTAGTAATGAACCACTTCGTTATTAGCTGGCTTGACTTGAGTTCTGAGCACTAGATACTGTTTTCAGTGTTCCTCTGGCAGGGATAGATAAAAAGGTTGATTTTGCATAGAAAAGTGTGCATACACAGGAGGGCAAGTGAAAATGAGCTCGATACACTATCTGTTTGTGTTGGTTCTTGTCACCTATTAAAATAAGTGTCCCATTTCTCTGTGCTTCCACATCTCTTTGGCAACAAATGATTTCTCATTTACAGTTTTCCTGAAGAGATTAAATAGTTGTTTTCTCCATCCACTGAGGGCAAAAATACTTTATGAACCTTAAAAAATCAGCTGTTATTTAAGCAACTGCTGCTCTTGAATGGACACTGCCCATTGTAGCCTCGCTGCGGGCACTGATGACCTTCCTGACTTTCTGCTCAAGCTCCTCTGTAATCATTTTGTTGTGATGATTCAATCCTAGAAAGCCATATGTATTTTTTCCCAACTTAAACATACTTTGAAAAAGTGTTGATCATTTCCTTCAGGTTGCTTTATTGCAAAAATGTATTAATGTGGGTCAGCATCCTGCTGGCTGCTGCTATGATGGGTGAAGTCTCCTGATGAATTACTGTGCTTTGATAGAAAGAGCAGAGAGCACGCCTGTGTCAATGATTTCAGATAAGGTTTTCAAATCAAAACCAGGGTATTTTCCAGCTATTCAACCAGGGTATTTTCATTCATCTGTGCCCAGGGTGTTCTCATTCCCTATCAACTTCTGAGATTCCCCCAGAACAATGCAGTGACCAAAGAGGATTAAAATGTGCTTTAAACTGTAAAAGTTCTCACCTTGCAAAGCTGATGGTGTCAAGATGAAAGCAATGCAAGGTCCTCCAGCAGACATCACATCAATGAAGGATAGGAGCCTGGCTCTGCCTGGGACCAGCAATGATGCCAAGCAGGGCCAATTCCCATCACCATTTAATCAAAGTAGCTTACTCCCCAAAGCAGGTACTTTATTTAGAGAAGAGCTGTTGCTTTGATTTATATGGCAACTGGAAGCTGCTGTTAATTTCCAACAGCTTTCTCGTGTGCCTCAAAGTCTCAAAGTGATGACATATTTGCATATATATTAGGGAGGATACAGCAATGGCTCTTTTATGAGTACACCCTAGCATTTTATTGCATATTGCAGGTGATAGTTTTGAAAGGGAAAAATGAGTTTGCTGCCACATTTCTTATGATATCTCCCAGAATACATTAGAGATCTTAATTGACAGCATTATTTCAAAATGCCCACAGACTTGGGCTGTTTTATAGGTCTATAAAACCAAATCATTATTCTCTGCTGCTGAATTTAAGATTATTTTATTGGTTTCTGATAAACTGGTTTACAGCTACATCTTGGAAAGGAAAACAAAGGACTGACAGTGTTCAGAGGAAATAAAGTTTATTAGAAAATGAAGATATTACTTGGATTATGCCTTCCAGCTCATTATCTTTTTCTTTTTTTGTTCCCAAGTTTGATGAATTGCAAGTACGGGATTTTAGAAACATCATTAGCATAAAGAAAAGAACAGAACTGGTCACTATGTGGTTATTGGTGGTTGCACTGGACAATAAGAATACAGAAATTAATTTCATTTATTATCCAAGACCTTTGTATCTAAGGCTACTTGCACAGTCTAACTCAGCATATGCATGTTGTTGAAAATGATAAATATTTTGCCATTGTTTTTCAGTTCTGTGTTTGACAATTTGTGTCCCCAGGCTCCTATCAAAGTGCCAGGACATAGTCATTATTCCTAATTACCACATGTATTATAACTAAAGGAAAATACCTTTGACTTAGTATCTGCTATCCTCTGCAACCCTGTGCCCATTATGAATGCGCCGGAGAGGAAAGCACACTCACTTTTGCTTTTTAGAGTAGGGTGTAGATTTATTGATAACAATAGCTGTGGCATTTAGGTCTCCCCTACATTCAAGTACAGCCACCACTGTGGGAAGATGAAAAATTACTTTAAAGAAAGATTATTTTAATCCCAAAGTAGGCAGTAGTCTTAATGAACTCCTCTGGTGGAGATTTCTTGCTTCACGGAAGGTGAATTATGCAACTAAAGCTGAAGGAGCTGAATGTTCTGGAGAGTGAACCTCTGCGTACGTATTGCTCCATAAAATTAGCAAGCCTCAGTCTAATTAGTTCTGCAAGATGGCTGGATTTTTCATCTAACCAGGCACAGGAGATACCACGGAGACTTGAAGTAGGTTCCAGTAATCACCACATAGTTCACAGCTCTTTCTGGTTTGTTCCACATTCCCTCATTCAGGGAGTTTATTAACCCCCTCAGCCCAGCTTCACTCAGTTCCCTGGCTGGGTGATCCAGTGTGGTGACACCTTCAGGGACACAGGGAGGTGTGGGATGTGTTCCCAGGCTGGAGGCACACCCCACCACCCCTGGGGCATCCGTGCCCCATGGAGCAGCTGAATATATATTGAAAACTTTAGGAGCTATTTTTAACTGCTAAGATTGCTCATGAACTGTATATATAACTCTAAAATATGAGATTTCCTGTGGTGCAGCACTAAATTTCACTCTGAAGGTCACGTGCTGTGGTGAATTCTTAAGTGTTTTGGTAACTTCTTGTCTGTGTTTCTCCAGAAAAAAACCCTCTAAAAAGCCAAAATAGAGAATGCTGGAGATGACAGCTACAACTCTCCCTTCTACCTTGAGCTGGCTCCTAAAAGCTTTCTTTCTGTTTTTCCCAATGCAAGTATAGTTTTCTTTTTCTCAGTACACCACGGTAATCGAATCATGCTTGTGCCCTGCTAACAACAAACATTTAAATATGACAGATCACTGTAGCTTAGCAAAGCTCTGTCTATGCTCCAAATCCATACATGCCAATTTTGCATAGCAAAGAGTACGCACTTTTTCCAGCTGTTGAGAGCACTTAAACGCATTGGTCTCAGGAAATGCTTTAGTTGTTGTTTGATTTATACTTGCAATTTTGCAAATACACTGCATTTTCAAATTTAGCATGCATGCCCAGAAATACTTTCAAAACTACATGTTAGTGTATTTAATGTAATGGTCCAAACCTCTTGGTCCTTTAAATTAATACTGAGGAAGGAATATAAATCATTAACAAATGTTTCATGAAAATCAACCTTAATAAAGTCAGATTCTGTTATGGAACTAGAATGCCAGTAACAAAGCCAATAATAGAGCAGTCCCTGTTTCCAGCACATCAACAAACACATACGTGTTTGCTCTGTACTTGCAGCCTGCATTTTCTGTTCCTGCAGCGACAGACTGAAGAAAAATATGCAAAAGCCCTCTCCAGCTGGAGACAACTATGGAGTAGCTGATGTTGTTACAAGCAGGAAAATGTTATGGCTGACCCATAAATAAGCCACTGCCTGGTGGAAGATGTGAATTCTTGTTGAGTCTTAGCTACTGCAGACACGAGCAGTCAGGGCTCAGCTCTGCAGTTTACATTGAAAGCTCCAAGGCTTGAGCAGTTCTCCTCAGAAATCCCAAAACAAAGAAACATTTCATGCCTCTCTGCAGCCCTCTTGGAGGTTCATGGGGAGCAGAAGCCACTGTACATCTCCTAGGCTTCGTTCCTTGGTAGTCACAATGAGTGTGACAGCGCATCATACCCTGGAAGTGACAGAGCTTGTCTCCTCCCGGCCAGCTGTGCAGCTGCTCCTCATGTGCCTGAGTCATCCCATCCTTTTTTGGGGGAATTTCAGATTATGTAAGATACTGATGTTACATGTGTATCACATTGTGTAAGGTTGTATGTACTGAAACATGAGTGGTGGAGCTGGAAAACAACGCCAAAAGCAATGAAACACCACATTTCTGAGAGCTTTACAAAACAAAATGCTTAACAGTCCTGTCTCATGTTTCAACTATTTTCCCACACAAAAAAACTCCTTTCTTTCCTCCCCTGGAGAGAGGAAGTTATTTCTGAGAAAATATTTTTTTTCTTAGCAATTGTCATCAAATGTTTGCCTGGACTAAATATTTGTAAAAATCTGTATCCCTTTCCAAAAAGGAGCTCCTGTGGAACAGTAAATAAAAACAGAGTCACTTTACCAGGACTAAGCTATTAGCTCCTTTGAAATCTCAGAAATCTTGCATCAAATTGCAAAATTAAGGTTTCAGACTTTGAATAGCTCTGCCAGGAGCTCAATTTTTAAGAATTTTTCTGTCTTGGGTAAGTGGGGGTGATTCCTACTGAGAGGACCACATGTGTGGCTGATGACAACAGCATCGTGTCGGAGCAGCTGGGAAGCACTGCTGCCCGTGGCTCTGCTCCCTGACAGCAGCACCTTGTAGCTGGTTTGTGTTCAAGCTGGGACATGTTCAAGAAATTCCCATCCCAAATTTCTGGGGTTTCCTGACTACCCAGGGTCTTGCCTTGCCCTCAGATGGAGTGAGCTTGTCTTTTCCAACGACCCTTTCAACTACATCGCCAATAACTATTTGATGTGGGGGGTTTATTACCATTTTTGTCTTCTGAGACAAGACCTATACATACATTCTGGGCAAAGATTAGTTTTCAGAAATTTCCTGGACTTAAAAAAAAAAAAAAAAAAAAGAAATTGCAGAAGTCTAAAGATTAGACCTATTTTTACCTGCGCCGGTGAATCGATTCATATCAATAACATGCTGATTTATTTAAACAGTGTTCCAGACTGCTTGTCTTTCTTGGAAATCAGTTTCTGCCTGTTTGCCTTTTTTTTTTTTTAATTCCACATACCAAAGAAGAGCTGTATAAATCTTCTTGCCTGTCCATCCAAGTCCTGATTAACCACACCAACCAACTCCCTTCAGGACACAGAAATGCCCATTTGTGATTGATGGCAATTCTCTGTCATCAGGGCTACAGAGATTGTCTCTGCATTTCTTCTGCAAGAAAAAGTCCAGCTTTTCCTTCTGTAATTTAATTCCCAGTGGGTGGGATATTCAGAGAGAAGTGCAGCCATCAATCAGTCAGCCTGCCCAAATCTTTCCAAGGTCATTACGGATGTGGCTGTGGCAGTAGCTGTAGACATTGTACCATGTTCTTCCCTTACAGGTTTCAGATACAGCTTCCTTAACTGGTGTGAGCTTTGTTACCAAACTCCTCCTTTAGACAGGCATTTTTATTATTATTGTTATTACTATTATTTCCTGAGTGTAAATTTCTAAATGTCTCTTCAAAGCCAAATGAAAACTAGGTTGAGTTTAATAGCTGGAATTGTCCTAGTCAAAATAAGCTAATAAATTAAATATTTTTATTGTTTTAAAGTTGAAAAGGCATCTAATACTGACACTGACCTCTTTAAACCCAGTTCTTCTGTTACCAGGAAAGTCCACACAAGTTTTTTAAACAATACTTGACTTTTTAAGGAAAACTAACTTTGGTTATTTTTATTCACAGCACGTCTACCAAATTTAATGCTATTCCACTATTTTTAATGGCATTGTTAATTATATTGAAACCCTTCACAGGTTTTCTGCTGTTATACAAAATGTTGTATATTAATATATTATGTGGATATTTCAGTCTAATATCATATTCCATAAGTTTTGTGGTGGTTATTGTTGCTGGTACAAAAGCCCTGAAATGTTCCATAAGTCACTCTCTATAAGAAGCTGCTCGATACAAAGGAGCAAGAAAATAATAGCTTGGTTTTGGCAGGTCTTAAATTTAACAAATAAGTCCTTAAACTAGTCAGGGACTCAGGGAATACTGTATTTCTCTCTCTGTTTTCAAAGGAGAACTTGGGTCAGTCAGGAGTCCTTTTTAATCCTTCCAAAGCAGAATAATTAACAGTTCAAGGGCATAAAAATGTTCAGTTGTTTGCAGTCACTCGCTGTTAGAATAGCTTTAGTTTCTGTCAGCATTTCTGTTAGCTATTCTTTAAGCTGGAGGCTTGTAATTTTGAATAACACTCGTTCTGGCCTGAAACTTGGCAATATATGTGTATTAATCAGGAGACTTCAGATATTTGCCTGCTTCTTTGCCACATAGCAAGAGTTATGACCCCTTAGATCCACTAAAGAAAAAACTGGCTCTCTCTTAAGGGAAAAATGCATGTATATCTCCAGAGAAAGCAGAAACACAGAGTGATTTGCAAAGAGAGAACAATGAGAGACCTCATGAATAGCTAAAGCATCAGATTTATTTCTTGAGGCCAAAACAATCTGCAACCATTTTTGTTCTTTCCCTTCCATAAGGGAGATATAGGAAAAACTGTTCTCAGGTCAGAAACTCAGTGTCTAGTCAATTCGGGATTTATTCTTTCCCTACATTTAAGTTCTGTGTTTTGGGGAGCTTCAGGCAGTTCTGGCTTGGAGGCAGTGGGCTGATCGCAGAGGAACTTGGCTGACAAGAGCAGGGTGAACCACTGAAAGGAATTGAAAGAGGGCAGGTATAGATTACTTATTAAGAAGAAATTCTTAATAACTAATTATTACTGTGAGGATGGTGAGGCCCTGGCACAAGTTGCCCAGAGAAGCTGTGGATATCCCGTCCCTGGAAGTGCTCAAGGCCAGGTTGGATTTGGAGCAACCTGGTCTAGTGGGAGGATCCCTGCCCACGGCAGGGGGTGAAACAAGATGGTCTGTAAGGTCCCTTCTAACCCAGACTGTTCTATGGTTCTACAGTATTCAGTCTTTCTCTATTACAGTACAGCCCCCAAGATTGAAGATATTTCAGGACACACCACAAAAGAAACACAAATTATTATTATAATCACTTTGTAGTTTTTCTCTGTAAAACTATCCTACCAGATGTGTTAAATGCCATTTATCATTTCACTTTCATATCGTAGACATATAGTTAGATCAAAGCAACCTTCTGAACGCAGGGTGACAGCAGTTAGTCTTTAATTAATAATACAGTGAAATTAACACTTATATATTAAACTATTTCTAACTTTGGTGCAGTTCATCTACAGGATGTTTTATTGCTGGTAAAAAATATCATGGAACCTCACAGACCATAAATGAGTATGGCTACAAATTCCAGTTATTTTTAATAGATCTCAAGTCTATCACATCCCGCGTTGTTTCCTTTTGGATATATGAACCTGCCATCTCTTTTTTTTCTTGTTGAAACCAGCTTTATCACACATATATGAGAAATGAACTCTCCCAAACCAGCACATTATAAAGGTGAGAAATTATTAGACGCAATTCCCATGATGAACCAGAAGTAGTTTGAGAGAAGGTCCAGATGGAGGGGGTCTTTGAAAGAGGAAAGATGAATTACTGTTAAGGCAGACCACAAGACACACAGGACAACCAAAGAATATGGAAAGGACAGAAATCTGCAGAAAGAGGCACATTTACAGACTATAACGGGGGGAAAAAAATGCTTACCTTAATAAAACTGCCACAAATTAATCTTGTTTGCAAAAAACTTTAGATAATTAAAATTCCCTTTAGATAATTAAAATTCCATTTTTCTAACATGTGAAGAAAAGCAAAGCTGTCCCTGGTTTTGCCTAGTACCCTGTAAGCCCTACCTTTTCCTATGTTTGCTCCTTGTAGCATGTCAAATGCTTGTCACTGAAAACACTGTCATTTCTATGGGAAATGCAACGTACCATGACTAAGGTTATAAACTGTTGAGCAAACAGAAAGGGTATAAAATGGAAAAGAGGGGGGAAAAAAGAGAGAACCTGCTGTTAAATAATCCTTCAAACACTGTTCTGAACAACTTGACCAGATTAATAAGATTTTCTCATAATAATCCCTTATAAAATGGGATGTGTAGGAACTAGGAACATCTGTTTGTCCTGTCTTAAGCAAACGACAGAGGCAAGTGATTAGGAAGAAGTGATTTTGGATTTGTTGACTTACAAATATTTGGGCCTATACTCAACCAACCACGAGAAAAGACTTAATTTCCTGCCTTGGAAAAGTAAGATCTGTCACAAAAAAACCCATAGGGAAACAGATTTAGATACACAGATTCTGATGCTGCCATTCTTCTGTGTGTTTCTAAGAGTTTGCCAGGTCCTGAAAATATTCAGCAAAGTTTTATACTAAGCTTCATTCTCTCTGTTGTTTTTTTTTCTTTGAGAATACACATTTGAAGCCACAGATGCATTTCTAGGATACAAACTCAGTCTAGTTTTCACACCTAAAATATGTTTTCCAAGACAGCAGGTGAAAGCACTTCTGCTTGCAGCCACCCACTGATTAGCAAGAGCATCCATCAGGTGGTATATTGCACTCTGTAAGAATGTAGGACCCAGGCACACAAATCTAATTGGAAGCATGGAGGAATCATTTTCTCTCTGAATTGTGGGGCAATTGTCATTTCTGTCATGGACAAAGCTCTCTGTTGCCGGGAAATCGAAACTGTTTGAGTTGCTCAAGGACAAACAGCTTATGTTGACTTTATTTTTACCCCCACTCAGAGCAGAGCACGTATCGCTGCCCCTCGAGAGCAGGGTTCCCTCTGAGCCCTCATATGGAGAATTAAGCCTTGGAAAGGTCTCAGCTTACAGACGGCTCCTGTGATCGACGGGAACAGAAAACCTGCTTTAAAATAATGGCACAGGAAGCTACTGTGGTGTTCTCCAAGCAACCTACAGCGCTGTAAAGCAAGCCATAAATCTGCTAGCAGGTCCTCCACAGATCTAGCTTTCTTAGCGAGAGTGTGCATAACCGTATAACATGAGGGGCAAGCACACACATCTCTCCTTTCATCACCTGAAACCCTGAGAGTTATTTTGTTCATAAAGCCTCTGTTGTGGGGGCTTTGCCCTCCTGGGGATTTGAAGCTTCAACAAGTGCTGAGGACTTGATATGGAAATAGTTGTCGGCTCAGGACTTCATACCTTTCAAAATTATAGCAAGTAGGACTGACAGCACTTTGAAAAGTTTCAAGCCTCTTGTTTGATAGCTGAAGAATGTGTCCTGTAGTTGTCCAAGCATTTGGGGGAGACTTGCCCATGGTTGTACCCACTACCAGACTAGGAATGAGACACACAACTTTCTTCCTTACCCCCAAAAAACTGAAAGGTACAGGTTGAGAAGGCTAACAAGCTGTAGGCTGGTGCCTTTGGCCTGTTTCCACAGAAAGCCTGGGCTTGTTGTGCATTGCTCTTAACAGCAGCTTGAATTGGAAGTGTGTTTAGATGGTTCTGAGCAACAGACATGGAGGGGCTCAGCAGCTTCCAGGTCACAGAAACAACTATTTTTAAGTATGTTAAGGATTACTGATAGGCATGTGATCATCTTCTGAAGTTTACAGATTTTCAGCTCTTTACACCTAATTCTTTGCAACTTGTCTGCTGATGCTGTGTGAAACAAGCTCTTTAAATGTGTCTGCAGTGCCAGGCACTTCTGAGACATGTGCAAGGCTACCTCTGACCCTTGGCACACACTTTCCATCTTCTCTGCTGAACTAATAGAGTATTTTGTTCAGATAAAGAGGTGCTGCACCCTGAAATAAGAATCCAGACTCTTATTTTGAAATCTTAGAGAAACTCAGACCTGATAAATGCTGAGTGAATAATGTAGAGAATCTTAGCATGGTCTGGGTTTGAAGGCACCTTAAAGATATCCAGTTCCAATGCCCCATCCATGGGCAGGGACACCTTCCACTCAACCACTTTGCTCAAAGTCCCATACAACCTGACCTTGAACCCTTCCAATGGCATTTTGATTTGCATGGTGCGGCAAACTAGGTCTGGATCCTGTTTATTTCCCTTTATTTTCCCAGTTCTCCTTTTGTAATTTTTTATCATCCTGTAACAGAGCTTGCAGCTTCTTCCTCTGCTTGCATTTTGATACAAACAGCATGAGGGTTGCCACTTTAAAATATTTTTTTCTGGTGTTAAACTCAGGAAGGAAAAACAATCTACTTAATCTTCACCTGGGCACAGAGATATCTAAACCATTACAGTGAGAGTACAAGGTAATTTTCATTGGGGCAGTGAATAGCTTCACTCCCTGCTGAGCAGCAGAAAGATGTTATTTCTGAACCTCTCACATTCTGGTTCTTGTTTTGATTTTCTTTGGAAGAAACCTTCAGTAATCAGTTCCCAGCCGGCCCTTGCTTCCTCAAGAAGATGGACACCTTCTGTTCCTGCATATTGCCATCATGTGTGTTGCACATGTTTGCTGCAGCTGGACATGAGTACATGTAAGGGGAAGTCTTGCTCCAGCAGACTGTTCTTCCTGGAGAAGATCCACTTCACCTGGATACAGGATGGTGAGATGTCCCTGTTTATGAAGTTAGGGGTTTATTCAAATGAGATTTCAGACATTCCCTGAGGTGTGCATTATCCTGGCAGGAGTCAAGGTCAGACACGGGCTCAGCGTGCCAGCAAAACAGATGTTTAATCGAAGCCATATAAAATATTTACAGGGAAGCTGCAGCTGTTGGTGAAGTGCAGCACATGACACGTCATTTGATATGAAAGGTTTAAGGAAAATCCTGAGATGTGACCTGGCAACGGCTAAAAATAAATAATCTGTCATGAATCTAGTTTTTCTCCTTCTAAAAACCAGGTTGGATTCAATCTGTCTAAATTAGGATTCACTTTGCCAGGCTGCTCAGTGCTTCTGCCACGAACAGGAATGATGATAGTTCCCTCAAAGTCTCTTTTGATCCACATTTCACAGCTCATGTGAAGCTGCAGGCATTACTTTTCTGGCAGTTCCCAGCAGAGCACGCCTGGATGGCACTGGCTTCCACTTCTGACTTAAGCATGTGCTTAAGTCAATAACCACTTTTTTTTCTGACATAGTGTGTAATGATAAAGACGTGGGAGGAAATGTAACCTGGACTTCATGCAATAAAAGCAGACGGCTTGTGATTTTCCCTCTTGACTCTGAAAACTATTTATTACCTGCTCATTAAATGAAAGAAAAAATACCTCTTTCAGTGCAAACTGGAAAATCCTCATGGTATACTCTTCTTTTTGCTCTTAATGTTTCAGCCAGCAACTTGCTCAGAATTTCACACCAGTGGATTGTTCTTCCAGCTCTGTGCTGGCAACAGCTGGGGATCCAATGCCACTGCAGAGTCTCCTCTGCTCCTTCCAAAGAACTGAATGTCAGCAAAGGATGTTCAGCACTTTTCTTGGTTGAACCCCTTTTTAAAACGAGTGGTGCTCATATGATTGTGTGCCCAGCTGGCGCAGCGATTCATGTACAGACAAATTAGCAAGATAATAAAACTGACACTTGGAAATAATTATTCTTTAATTTAGGAGGGAATTAAAAGTGCAGGTACAACCCTTTAAAAGTAGTTGTGTTTCTGGAGTAGTTGATTAAGCACAGTCCTGCTCATTTAGTCGGACTGCTCCCAGGGAGAAACAGTGACCTTGTTGAAGCTGAGGCCAGAAATCCCACTGATTTTTGTTGGGCGGGGATCTCACTTTCCATGTATAAGTGCAGGTGCAGGTATTTGCAGACTTAGACCCTTGTGTCAGGTTTTTGATGCATTTATATTACATTTTTCCCCCCCAGGAGCCTTATAAGCAGGGCAAACCCCACTTTCACAGCCAAGCCTTTATTCTTTGTGCAGCATTAACTTCTAGTTAACAGGGAATAGGTTTAAAGTTACTTTCTTTCAAAAACTGAACAAAGAAATATAGAGGTTGGGTTGGGTCTGAAACTCTGTGTTTGAAAAACTAAATAAATTTTAAAAAATTTTTTTAATCAATATCTGGGATTTTGAGAAACCCTGAATGGTCTTGGATTCCCTACCTTACCTAACTTTTTTACTTTAAATTCAAGTAGACTTTGTTCATCCTTGCCCATGACAGGGAGGGTATAACTAGATGATTTTTAAGGTATTTTCCAACACAAAACATTCTATGATTTTTCTGAAGTTCATTTAAAAAAGTATTTGTATGAGGAAACCTACATCTTTTCAATGCAGAGTGGGATAAGTATCATATATGAGCAAATACATACAGTTCTCTTTTGATATCTACCTTTACCATATCTTACAAAAAATTACAAATTTTGCTACTGTTTAATAACAAAAAACATCCTCCTGCCCCTTGTCACCCTCTAAATCTGAAAGAACAGGTACCTGTAAGAACAGAAAAAGGATTCTTATTAAAGATGTGCAGAAAGACTTAACTCCTGCTGAAGCATCTATTCCTCTTGAGGATCTGGCACTGAGTTAGTTTTACCTGGTTGCAACAGAGACCTGCAGGCTGCTTTTACTGGGCTAGTACCTAGACAGAGTCATGTGAATGTCAAGATGTCTCTTTGCCTCAGATTGAGCTGAAATGCCACATATGACCCATGTGGATCTGACCAGGATATACTTTGTTAGCCCAAGAATGCTCCACGGAGCAGTTACCTGCATCTTTATTTCCCCCAGGGAAACTCATGTGAAATGTAAATCTAATAAGCCATGTCAGGAGTAAATCTGATCATTTTTGGCTTTGGATGTCTATCAACATACAGTTGTTCAGCACTGGACTCACCATCCCTAGAAGTGTTCAAGAAACAGCTTGACGTGGCTCTTAGTGCCATGGTTTAGTTGACAAGGTGGTATTCTGTCAAAGGCAGGACTTGATGACCTTGGTGGTCTTTTCCAACCTTAATGATTCTACGACTCTATGATTATGGACAGTAATCCATGCTTTTATTAAGATTTTATGATCCTACAGCCTTACAGCAGTACAATATTGAGCAAACATTAGTTTCACTAAATCAGTCTGTTTATCTACCAAGTCTGCCAACTTCCCCGGAGTAAATGGTTTCCTCCTCAGACTTGAAGAATTATATTGAACTGTGCCTATGGACAGCAGAAATGAGAGTGAACGGGATAAGCAGTAGAGGGAGGAGAGCACAAATAACACCTGGTCTTGTCGTGCACTTTCCTGGGTGAAAGGAAATATTTGCACTGTGTAGCCCACACCTATTTAATTAAAGTTCAAAGCTTGAAAACTATGCCTTGCTTTTACATACCTCTGTAAGGAGAGCCGAAATAGTGGCAGTGGTACAGGGGAGCGTGGGGCTGGGATGTGGGAGACAAACAAAACCCAGCAAAAAAAAGAGCCAAACTCAACTGAGCCAAATGAAAATGGTCCTTAATTTTCCAGGATATGGGGCTCAACTGAAGTAATTTATGACTTAGCTGAGGTTTTGCATTTTTTAATTTCTAGTAGACCTACTGAACTTAGGAGAAAGGATACTGGAAAAATTCTTACTCCCTCTTCAACTGAGTAAAACAGACACTTTTGCAGGAAAAGCAAAATGAAACCTAGATTAAAGCTAGACTAAATTTTACTGGCCAAAAAAATCAACTTGTGCACTAATGAAGAGTCTAGACCCTCTCCCAGAAAAGGAAGATTGGAAAAGGGAGGAAAAAAACCCCTCAGCGGATGATAAGAGGGAAGAAAATGGTGGTGTCTGTTTCAGATATGGATCCGAAAAATGATTGTCACAGCCTTGAACAACTTTCGGCTTGTAAGAGTAGATTGCATGGATTTCTAAGGAGATTTGCAATTTAATTAAGTTTCTCATGTTTCCTGCTTCTGCATTTCCTCATGGTAATGGAGCATGTTGAACACGAAGGACCAGAAGAATAGAAGGGTGTGAAAACAAAAAGTCATTGAATTAAGACAACATAATCATATGCTTTAAAAATTAGCTGAATTTAAGTCCTGGGCAAACTTCCATTGTATTTTACAGCTTTTACCATTTTTAGGAGAAACTAAATGAAAATTACATTAAACCTTGAACTGCTATGCTTTCTATTTATTTTGAACACTTCTTTTCACACCGTTCTGATATTTTTACTCATAGTCTTCTCTCACAAAAGCAACAGCACTATGCAGACTCCTAGAAGTCTTCAGAAAACACAGATATTGAACCCAGATTTTTTTTTTGTCAATTTGTCTGATGCAGGCAAGAGAATAATTTTTATGCATTTGTGTATTAGCATATTTTCAAGGTGATATAAAGTGCCTTTATAGAACTCCTAGAAATAGGAAAATGTCTTAGGTGGTCTGGGGTGTATTATAATATCTTTTTTCTCCAAATAAACATAATTTTCTTTCCCAGTGCGGAGAGGCGCATAATAAACCTTCATTATCTCAAAGTCAAGAGCTGAAGGGATAATAAATAGAATAAACCCATCAATATAGCAATCTACAAGTCATTTGGCTGTTTTGCATATATTTTAAAGCATTCTTGTCCGAGCTGTAATGTGAATGATGTCTTGTTTGCATGACTTTCTATAGAAAATTTATATTCTGATAGATACTGTTGTGTGCACCTGAATGTGGCATGTTATAGTGGTTTTGATTCTAGGCCTTCCTTGGTGACCAGGTTGTAACCGAGGAAGCGGTCATGTTCCCAGTATTCCATACGATTTTTTACGTAAACCAGGGTATAAATAAGAAGGGGGAGAAGCCTCTTTCTCTCTTTCCTTTCTGGTAGGTCTGGGAGCAGGTTCTCTGCTATCGGCTCTGCTCGTGTGGAGGAGTGAGGCCCAGTGAGGCCTTGTGGGCCTTGGGAAGCGGAGAGTGCCGGTGGTCACTTAGTGCAATTCTGCTATCTCAAGGAGAGTAGTAAGATCTTCTATTGTTAGTTCTTTATTAGTTGCTCCCGGGTTTTGCTTGTGCATATCTGTTTGGGTTTTCCCTTTCCCTTTTCCCTTCGTGGGGGAGGTGTTCGGGGTCCCTTCTTCTGTGTACATAGTACTCTAATTGTATGTAAGTGTGAATACATATATATATATTTTACACAGCTCTGGTTTGGTCATTTCGGTGTTTCGGTAGCTTTTCCCTTCTCCCTTTCCCTTGTGTTCATAGAGGGGGGTGGGGGGAGGAGAGGCTGCAAACTGTAAAGGTTGAGCATTCAGCGGGAAAGCCGGATCCAAACCGTTACACATGTGCAAGCAAATGTGTAGTTGTTAGCAAAAATAACAAAACTCTCTCTCTTAGAGGATGAGAAACTACACTTAGTTAAACCTGGGCATCATGACCTCAGCTCTCATTCTCGGGAAGAGAAGGTGATAAAGCCACAGGCTTCCTGAGCGTGGAAGCATGTAAATGCAAATGCCTTTGTGTGAAAGTGAAAAGGGACTTTTAATAGAAAACATTCCACATGCAGTTTGTCGAGGGATTAGAAAAAATATTTTAAGTCTCCTCCTCACCTTCACCCTATAAAGAGCCTTGTCCCTGTTAAAAATAAGAAGTGTGGAATGCACTCTTCTCCCATTAAGTAAAGGGAGAGCAGAAACCCATCCAGCACTGACTTCTCTGCTAGAGAAACCCCTTTTAAAAGCTTCAGAAGTATGGAATTTGGACCAATTTCCAGCTAATTTTTACAGAAGTCTTAAAGAGAATTTTGTTTATGCTTTGGTATAGATACCTGCGGAGAAGTAAAGGGCTTCAACGAGAAAGGAACTGCAGGGTAGGAGAATCCTTCCATAGGCCAATGATCCATAGCTGTGAAAATCATGAATATGAGTTTTTTAAAAAATATTAGCTTTTAGCTAAAGTTGTGAGTTTGATTCAAGAGTTAGATGGCAAAATTCCCAGGTGTATTTCTGTATCACATCTGTTCTGGCCTGAAGCACCTGTTGGACCCACAATGGGTAGCAAAATCTGAGTTCCTGTCAAGGTAATTTAGCTTTTGCTGATCTCAGACTCTCCATCTTTTCCCACCTGCACCCTCTCACCTCCAGCTGCACCTTCACACTGAAAATTTTGTGTTCTATCAGGTGGCTGTGCAGAGAATGCACTTGGTACATTGATCCTGCTAAGTCCACTGATTTTCCTAGAGGTCTGATTTTTGGCTGGGTTCGTGAGCTGATCCTGTTTGTCCCATGATCATGCAAGTGAAACTGCTGAGACAAGGCCGGTGATGGAAAGGTAGGGCCAGGGTTAGAGAGGAGAGTGGGAAGGCCTCTTTCGGCAAAAGCTTGAACTACAAAACTGTTCCTTTAGGACCCCCCTATCTACCATCTGGAATGGTTTCCAAGAGAGCTTGGACCTAGGTCCAAGGTGAGGGATTATAGAATCATGGAATCATTCAGATTAGAAAAGACCTCCAAGATCATCAAGTCCAACTGTTAACCCAGCACTGCCAAGTCCACCACTAAACCACGTCCCTAAGTGTCTTTTATATCCCTCCAGGGATGGTGACTCCATCACCTCCCTGGGCAGCCTCTCCCAATGCTTGACAACCCTTTCTGTGAAGAAATTTTTCCTAATATCCAGTCTAAATCTAATCCGTGTGCCAGTGCAACCACCACTGGCTGACCCTTGTTGGATGATGGCTGTGGGGTGTGCACAGTAAACACCTGTTGTATTTTCCTTTCTGTGTTTAAGTAGCTTGACAGCTACCCAGGTTTACTGTAAAAATAGTACAACTCATATTGTGCAGATCCAGTTTGTTGGATTTCTTGACCTGTCTCAAAATGTAGTAGGGCTATAGTATTTTAAAAGGAAAATGTGGAAGCTGGGGAGTTTGGCCTGAGCCAGAGGAATTGTTAAAGAAACAAAGCAAGGATGGAGTGGGTAGATCATTACCAAATAGCCCAGCTACACGGTTCCTGCTTCCCTAATGAGCCTGGCAGCATGCACTGCCACCTCTCTCTTCTTATGTAAAGCTAATCCCTTGCCCTCTCTGACAGCCAGTATTTACATTTGCAAATTAATCCATCTTCCCACACTGCCCCTTGGAAGAGAGCAGAGGGAGACAGGACCAACAACACTGCTCTCCCAGGCAGCATCTGCCCCTTGTCAAGGTGTCTCTCACCTAGAGATCTGGAGGAATAAATGACAGGGTGATAAGATGACCAATCGGTCTGTGGTCTGATTGAACTGATTCCAAATGAGAACTTAGCCTAACCCCCTCTCCAGCCCCAGGAAAAGTGCACAGTGGTGGTAGAGACTGGTTTTCTTCCAACATCTCTCCCTTACACATTGTCATCATGTTGAGGCCACACTGCAGGGGCTGCAAGGCAAGGACACTGCTCCTCTCCTCCATCCCTTGGCCATCCATCCCTACAGCTCACATGGCTGGGTTTGGGGCAGGTTAGGGAGCCAAACAAGACCAAACCTAATCTTTTCCGAGGAAAGATACAGGTTTTGATGTCTGAGCTGCCAGTGGCATAAGTGCCTGTGAAGAGCAGACTGGTGTGGGCAGGGAAGAGAGGGACTGTGGGGTGAGGGGTAAGGGTCTGTTCGAAGTGTCACCAAACCTCAGTCTCATGTACTATTTGAATCAGGCAGTTGTGGTTTCTGGGGAGGAGGCAATGTGACAAGTAATGAGACTTTGTGTTACATTCTCTTCTAATGACAACCGAGTCATTGATTTGACTAATTTGCTGGGAATGATCCTGCAAATGCATTTTTTATAGGAGGATGAAGGCAAGAAGTCATCCCCCCAGCGTGGGATCTCACGGTAATTGCTAAATATGCTGAAGCAGGGGAGAAAAAGGTGGGAACATATGCGCTGTATTCCTTCCTTTGTTTCCGCGAATAAAGCCTTATACCCCTGCAAAGGCATAGAAACCAAGGAGGGAAACGACAGCCCTTCCTGCAGCACACAGCGGGGAGCCCCGCGCCTGCCGCTCGCCCATTGTGAGCCTCCCAAAGAGGGGCTTGTCCTGCCGAAATGCCAGGCGTTTCTGGAGCTAAGGTTATCCTCGGAGCGGAATATATAAATAAGAGATTACTAGCCAGCACTGCAGCCAAGCCCGGGTTGTAGGAAGTGTTTGTTTTCGTTTCTGTCACTAGGCAGCGGGGAACCCGTCGCCTTTGTTCTGGAGGTCATGCTGCTGGAGATGGCAAATATTGACATACATGGAGGTAGTTTTCATTTTCACATGTTTCTTGTTACCTCTTACAGCTATGTGATTTGGCTTTTCTGTTCTCTTGCTTTCCAACATCTCTTTTTTTATTTTATTTTTTTTTGTCCACCCTCTTTGGATGTTTCCCAGCACTGATGAAACCGTCCTGGGTTGCAAATGACATGACAAAAGTGCACGGACATATAACCTTCAGAATGACTTGTCCAAATGACCTGAGAGCTTCAGCTCCTGCCCTGTGTGATAGGACTGGAGTCTGCATGCCAGAGGCATTCATTAACAGGAATGACAGGGATTCTCCTCCACAAACTGCACTTCCCTTCTGGCCCCTCCGCAGTTGTCATTTCAGCTCAAGGTCCGGAAATATTGCCAGGTGCTTCATACTATTTCTGCTTATGCTGTTACCTGGCTGGTGCTTAGATGGAGAAACAAAGAAACAACTTTTTTCAAGGTTATCAGACATAAAAAGTAAAGGAGGGATACATAGAGAAAAGCATCTTGCCCAATATACCCTTCTCTTCTCTCTAGCTTTGTTGCTTCAGTAATTTTCTGTGTTGCACTCTAATGCAACCAACGATTTTGATCTATTACTGGTCATGGAAAATACTTGCTTCTGTTACTGATCAGATCCCAAATTCAGGATATTGTCATACAACCCAACCCACTCTACCCAATGAGGTAGAGTTATCTTTCAGGAAGAAAAATAGCCATGTTAGGAAATTCTGGGAATGACTGCACAAAACCTGTGATTCAAAACAAGGAAAGGCAGACACAGACAACAAAAATCATCCCACATACCATGACCCCAATTTTTTAAAATCCTAGTATATTTTCTCTTACAACGGAAAACCAGGAAATTGTATTTTACCATTGAAATAAATATTTGCAGTACTCCCTACATACCATGTACAATGGGACTCACTTAAACATTTGAAACTCTACAAAGAAAAGTTACTTTTTGAATCAAAAATGCAGTCACTAATAAAGGGATAACAGAAAAGCCACTAAATTTTTGAAGCAATTTCTCAGTTTTTTGAGTAACTTGTATGTTTGATAGGGGCTGCTAAACCCCACATTAGCTTATTATGGCAATGAACTGGCTGCATTGTTCATATTGATGGTAATGCCAAATATTATCACCCATGGAGGGAGCTTTCAGTTTCATGTGTCCCTTGTCACCTGTTTCTGCTACATAATTTTGCTTTCCTAATGCTATGCATGGAAAAATATCCCTTGCACTGACACATCCTGTGCAGATAAATCCTTTTTTTTCCCCAAAGACTCCCAGTATTTCTGAAGCATCTCAGTAACTGTGATGCCTTTTCAAAAAAGCCATTTTGGAAATGATTGCCTTTGCAACACTCATTTCAAGTTTGCTGTGAACAAAAGATAGAGCATTTGGCTGATATGTAGACTGATTTAGCTTCTCAGCCCATTCCTGTATGAATATCCAATTACCCCTTTGAGCTCCTGTAGTGATGAGGGAGGGGAAGGCAGGAGGTACTCTCATCATGTTGCAATTATGATTCTTCCACTGTCCTTTCCCCTTCTGAAAATTATCCAGCTTGGAAAGGAGTCATTACTGAGCCGATCATGATAGCATGTATTTTTTAATAAATATGCTCAGAGCAGTTTGGATGAATAACACTCGAGTGATAAAGGATTGCCTCATAGGTGGCTGTGTGATTAGCCATTGACCTCATGTGTGGTTTCTGTCCCACCTGGGTGATTGAAGCATCTGAAGAAGGAACAGAGAGCTCTGATTATAAATTACACTTTCTGATCAAAACCGCTGGACTGATAATAACTCATCGTGCAATCGGTGAAACATTCAGATTTCACAAACCCCTCGTGATTAGAGTCCTCACAGAGAAATGGCAACATGCCTGAATCACTTATAATTTTAATTTGTGAATATAATCATAAATCAAGGTTCTCTTCATAGTAGGGCCTTGCCCTTTTTCTTCTTGTTCGGTGCAATTTTGTTCAGTGAGAGGTGAGGCCAAGCACTGGTTTGGGGAGAGATCTGCCTGTAGAAAGCAAGGGATGTTGTCCTTCATAGGCTCTATATTGAAGCTGTTCATCAAAAGGTCAACATTCTCCATCTGCAAACAGTATCCAAGGTCAAGTGTCTGATGTCAAAACATACCTGACCCAACAGAATCCATTTCTTCCAGTTCTTTGGTTCTTGTAAACCCCAGCTGGGGGTTTACAGGCCTGACCAAATGCTGACACAGCATCTCTGGCTGTTGCCTTTGTCATGTCTAGGACAGGAGGTAAACCTGTGGGTGCCAGGGGAAAGCAAAGTTGCTCTATATCCTTAAAACTCTTCTGGTTTATGTAACCCTCCTTCAGAGCAGGACACCTCGATAAACATCCTCGGAAAGGTGGTTTCCAACAAACCTCTCTACTGAGTGGGGATTGTAGCTCAATCAGTCTTAAAACCCCAGACTAATATTGACACTGCCCTCATCCTCTCATCTGATGATTTATTTCAGCTTTCCCCAGCAGGATGAGCTCTCCCATAAGCAAGGAGATTTGATACAGGACATAACGTCTGATTTCCATTGCAATGACTCCTGCCCCAAACCAATGGCAGAACAGTTCAATTTTGCCATGAATAGTTTCTCTAGCTGTGGTTGCAGACAGGTGCTGTTGCCTCAAGGAAGGGATGTGCCCCCATAGCCTCACATGGGCTGTGCATCCTGCCTTCAGAGGGGAGCCCCTGATCATCACTGTGGGGAGAGGGAGAACGAGGAGGGAAATGCTTACCACAGCACTACAAAAAACAAGGTCCCATATGATCCTTGTCAGTTTAAAAGACTTTAAATCCATTAAAGTTTAATCTGGTAAACAGTCCTCTACCATTCATAGCAGAGTGATTAACAACCAATTCTCATGGACTACTTTGAATTTGATAATGGGATAAATAAAAAGCAAGAGCAATTTGCTCCACAGAATCACAGAATGTTTTGGGTTGGAAAGGACCTTAAAAGATCATCTCACTCCAAGACCCCTCAAATGGTCAGGAACACTTTCTACTAGACCAGATTGCTCAAAGCCCTATCCAGCCTGGCCTTAGCTTCAATTTTCTTTATTAAAAAAAAAAAAAAAAAGAGAAATAGAAAATACAGAAGAAAGGTGGTTTGGTGTATACAGAGGGATGAAGCTGAATACAATATACAATGCTCTACCAAATCTGTGCTTAGTGCCCTGGTTTTTTTCAGTGGCATTATAGCACTGAATTATTTATCAAACAGATTAACAGTATGTACATGTATATTTAATGTAGAAATTATCATCCATTTACAGAGGGGTTTTAAATTAACACATGGGAGAGGCTCCTTCCTTGGGTGTTTGCACTCCTTTATAGCAGCTGTCCTTCCTCAGCCTGTGAAACTCGTCCTATTTTTGAAAATATTCCTCTGGGTTTTGATGCTGTTGGGCAGGGTTCGTTACCTGTTAGCCTGAAATGGCCTGATCCCAGGATCCAGAGGGAAGACAGACTTGTCTTATGACATGGCAACTCAAGCAAACAAGCCGTTGCTTAGCCACCTTCCAAAGGAAATCCTGCTTTTCCAAGTTTTCCAGCATCAGCATCTCCTCAGCTAAATTCTTACTGCACCTCAGGGTTCTGCCACTGGCACATGCTGCAGAGTCATTTCACTGAAGTCGGGGTGCAGACATTTTAAAAATACTGAGCTGAAGTTCAAATGTGGTTCTTGAAATGAGGGTCTTTTCAGTATATTGTTTGCAGTTTGAGAGAGATCAGGCCTTTGCAAATTTAATCTACTGCTTTCCCAAAGCTGAGAAGTGTTTTCCTCTGCCTATGAACTACAGCTTGATTATCAGAACCTGGCTTCCTCATCCACTCAGCATAAACATTATGGTATTCCTCTTAGGGAGTGAAACAAGTATTCGTTCACAAAGACTTGGTTTGAGTTATTCTGGGCAGCTCTCAAGAGAGGGAAAAAATAACGATAACAAAAGATTTAACCACAGTTTGCAGCATTGTAGTCAGGGAAAAAATTGCAGTGTTACAACTAAATATTTATAGCAGAACACTTGCTAAAAAGCTCTGTACAGTAAATAATTACCCTATTGCTTCAGTCAGGACTTCCCTGATGCAAGCCAGGCCCAGCCTGCTCCTGCCAGTGTTTCAGGGGGGAAAAAACCATCCCATTTATGTGCTCCAGACTCATTGCAGGTACAGCGTCCTGGAGACACCTGCCCCATCCCTGATACCACCACCAATCTCTGATTTTAAAGCTCTGGCAACTGGTGTTGACCAAGACATCCTCCTGCCTCATTTTCTGTTCCCTTGCCGGACAAATCTGCTTTTAATTCTTCAGATATCCAAAACAATCTACTTATCTAAGCCTGCAAAACTTTCATCTGAGGATCAAAAATATCCTGGTGCATTGGGAATAATGAATTTACCCTGTAGGATAATGTATTTTAATCCTTTAGTGAGCCAGTTCTCCTCCCAGTTCTAAACCAGGGAGGCCTCTTAGCAATCTGAAAGACTTGAAAGACTTGATTCTCTCCTGCATTAATGCACACGCATATTATCGCTAATTGTTTAGTCTCTCTTTAATCTATTTAAATGCATAATATAGACTTCAAACATATTATTCTATTTCCATTTCAAATTGCATATGAGTCATTAAGCAGAAAGATTTACTCACTGCTAGTTTTTAAATGTTGATATGATGGCCAGATTCTACCAGAGAAGCTGTAGATAATTACCTTTTCACCTGCGTGCTAGTGGTGGGTACCTCTCACAGGCAAAATGCTCAGCTTGGGCTTTCTGGTTTCCTTTCTCCCCTTCTTTTCTCCTTTACATTATATTAGAGAGATTGAACTTATTAAACTCAGTTATTTGTACCTGACACATGAATTTATTATTCCTGTATAAGTTTCTCAAGCTTTATTAAGCCATATCCAAATATTCTTATGAGAAACCAAGTTTGCCATTATTTGGCTTATACACAGTCCTCAGTAGCTTTGGGCAAATATCCCAGATTTGAATGTTCAGAGGAGCAGCGCTGACCTGGCACCTGTGAAGATGGGGAGAAAGGAGGCAGATTCATGTTCTGTTGGCCAGCTGTACTCGTTACAGTTTGGCCTTTATGGATAAGTGATTATTTTATATGAAAGAAATTAGTGAGCAATGAAACCATATCAAGTGTGCCTAGAACCGAGCCATGAAGAAAAGTTGTTTGGGAAAGAAAATGTGTATAAGTACGGACCTGAGGCAGCTCTTAGGTAAAAAGGTTAAAAACACAGGGAAAGAAAAACAGGCATATCATGGAGTCAAAATCTTACATAATGATTACAAACTTGTAGTTTTATCTCTTATAGAGTCCCAGAGCATATAAACAAGGCAATTCAAAATGGTTGACAGCTCAGGGGTCATGGATGGAGTAAGTTCTCTTTGTGATAGATGGATCCTGGAGCCATCAAAACCTTTTCTGAGTTGGAGGAGTTTTGATTTTTAAGAGTTTTGAAAAGAAAAAGTTCTATCATGAGATTGCTTTTGATTGTGTTTATTTGTATTTACAATTCACATCAGCTCAGTGAAACACATTTTAATGTCCATAGGAGGCAAGACAAATAAAGCCATATTTCAACTATCAGTTGTCCCAAGAGAATTTACCTTATTAATGATGATGATAACTTCAATTTTTCTCTTGAGAGTCTTTGAAAGGAGGTGATTGATATAGTTAGAGAACAGTGACAAGTAACTTCTATAATTGAACCAATAAACTACATTTCAACTCTTAAAAGCCCTGGGGACTGTGGTAAATTTAGTGAAAATCCGGTGGTTCATCCTGTGAAACAGTGCCAGTAAATTTAATGGTAAAAATAGGGAAAAAAGAAAATATTGAATGCATCCTCAGAGACCCATGTGCCCATTGTCACCCACAGAAACCGTGGGGCATCCCCACAAGGCATTATCAGGAGAAAGCCAAGAGAGGAAAGAGCAAAAGGCAAATTCCTATTTTGAGTTTCTTTTTCTCATAGAACTGGATTTTTTAAAGTTTTTATTTATTCCCTATCCTTGGCACAGCCACTGATTTGCCATTACAGTCAGATGTATGCAAGATGTATGCATTGTCAGGAGATCTGGACAACATCTTTTATACAGATGGAGCAGTCAGACATTACTTGTGCAGTCAAAACTGCCACAGATGGTTGTTTTTATTGGTAGCTAATGGGAGATTTTTCCAAGTTACTTATAAACATGGTTGCATGGAAAAAGTATTATGGAGGAACGAGGCCGTGCTATTTATAGGGTGCATCTACTGAAACGGTGCTTTCTGTGATAAAAACTCTTTGAGAAAATTGGCTGAATCTACAACAGCATCTCTTTTGGAAGATGGAGGATTTGATCAATTCTGCATGTAGAAACAATAAAATATCGTTGGATATCACACATCATCAGTTCAGTGATGCAGCTTGTCTTCAAAGTGGATCTTGTGGATCTCACAGCTAACAGCTAATTTGCTGTTAAACTGCAGGATAAAACATTTAGTTGATGTATATATATGGAAATTTCTTTTTATATAAGGAAATTATTTAGCATAAGCAAGACAATATTTGTAAAACAGTCCTTTTGCTTTGGCATCAGCTCTATGCTGGCTTCAATAAACACTCCCACTGAATAAATTTCAAAGATCATCAGGAGTTAGGTCCACAGATTAGTTTTGGTTATAAAATTTCAGTGTTCTGCTGTCTTGACATACGCCAGCTTTTCCACTGCAACTGCTTTACCTCCTAATAGGATGTGAGGAAGAGAAGCCAGGCAAAATAGTGTTGATTCAATGAATTTGCAGCCTACTTAAAGAACTCGGCTCTGCCCTAACAGGATTTTATGGGAAACAAAAGAAGAAGGGAAAATGGGTTCTCTGACAGAATAGAAATCCTCTGGTTCTGCTAATGCCAAACTTATCTCAGTGCCACATGATGATATGTCCCAGTAACACATAAGTAAGAACTGAGATCAGATTGGTTCCACATTCAGTGAAAGGAAACCCATCGAGCACCATTAAATCACACAATGACCTCCAAAGTAAAAGATTTTGTGTGGGTGTAAGTGGAGAAAAACCCTGTAACTAGTTTTATTTTGGCAACATCGAGCTTGTTTCGAGTGTCTTTTAAATAGAAACACTGAGCAAAAGCAGTTCCTGGGACATCTGGAGTGGGGAGCGTCCAGGGTTGGGCTTAGATACCTCCTTCCCTCAGCAAGGGTGGGGGAGCCACTGGACCCCAAATCACATCCCTGCTCAACTCCTAACAGCACCAGAGAGCCTCTGAGAGGCTTTCTTCTGGGCAGGGAGCTGGCAGAACCCAACGTCCTGTCTCCTTCTTCCTTCCCTCAAATCAGGAAATGACCAGTGTGAAGTCTCAGGAGGTGAGAGAGGATTTCCAAATCCTCCTCCTTAAGCAGGTCCAACAACCCTGAAGAGGCCAAGCATTTATCCCACCATTCCATCTTGGCAAGAACACACCCATGATTACTAAGAATAAACAAACATTTTAATCTTGAGACATGCCTGGTAGAAAACAAAGGGAAAAACATTTGGGATCACACTCTCTGGGTCATCTCTGTGTTTGATTGGTTTGAGGCAAGACTTAAAATTGTGAAATGTCAGACAGAGTCATAAAAAGGAAAGGACAGTTCTGGGTTACCTATACATGGTGTTTTGACTGGAAAACTCTTCCCCTGAGTCAACTCCCATGACAGTCCACTGGATTTCCTTCTCGATGAAGTAATGCTGTTTTGAAGCAAGAAGCATAGCAAAACTGTAAGCATGCTGAACATTAAATATTTTATTGTATAAATATTGTATTGTATTGTATTGCATTGCGTGATTAGAGCAAGGACACATGACTGAATATAAATTCTGTCTTGGGATGATTTTTGGGGGAGCTGTCTTTTGGTTTTCTGCTCTTCTGTTGGGTTTCTGGGCGAGGGGTTTTTTTTGTGAGATTTTTTCTTTGGTTTCTTTTTTTGAGGGGGGGGCGGTGAGGGTTTTTTTTTTTTTGGGTGTCTTTATCTCTTCATGATACCTGCTCAAACCTGAACACCAAAAAAACAATTTACATATTTTTAATGCTTTCCTTTCCTCACACTTAATCGGTTGTATCTAGGACTTACGTTCCCTCCTTGGGGTACAGTCAGAGCAGCACAGCATAGATTTCAAAGGCAGCAAAATGCCCAACTATTTTCAGTCAGAGCAGCACAGCATAGATTTCAAAGGCAGCAAAATGCCCAACTATTTTGAAGCCTATTCTGAATTCCATGTTACCATGTGGAACTGATGGTCCTCAGTTGCTTAAATATAGGTGGGATACATCTCGATCAACAGCAATTAGACCACCCGGGCTGTAGCATCACTGTCTCTGGAGAGGGTTGCCTGTTGTCCAGCAAGAATCCAGCACTGGTGCCAGCGATGGGGAGCATGTGTGCAACTGGTAACATTTCAAAGGGGCAAGTACCTCACAGCTGAGTAACAAACAACTTGGTGGAGAGTTTACAGTAGTATTAAACACCAGTTTAGTACGTATTCTGCCAAAATCTATGTTAAATCCATGGGAACAGCGTTAGTTTTTGCTTGGACAGCCCAGTTTTGGGCTGTAAGTGTGCATTAAATCCTTGCTGGAAGAGAAACAAGTAATATGAGCCTCAGCATGATCTCTCCTAGCTTAGCTCTCTCTCTTATTACAGTTGTTCACCCAGACTATTGCTTTGAATGTAGATGTACTTGGAAAAACTAATGAAGGCAGCAGAAAGAGGGAGAGGTATCAAACATCGCAGCAGATCTCTGAGCAGGGAGAGTCAGCATTTCCCGTTCCTGCGGAGTCTCCTCACATTCCAACCTTTCTCTAAGTAAATTACAGTTACTTACAGTTTTCTTGTCTATTAATCAACATGCCTTTTTCTTCACGGGTGATAATTGCTCCTGACTTTCACTATGTGAAAGCCAGTGAGCCAAATCCACTGCCGGCATACGCAGCGGGAATATCACTGGGAATCAGGGGGGATATGTCAGGTACACTTGCTGGTGATGGAAGGTCCTTTGCATGGCTTTCCTCATGTACCCAACACCTCCACAGCACTAAACAGGGCTGCTGGGACACAATTGCTTTCCTTTTCAAGTGGAAAGGTTGAGACTTGGTGTTTTCTTGTCATTTTTATTAATTATGATTTATACTTACAAGGACTGATTCAAGCGAGCTGTCAGCACGGGAAGAGCGGTGGCAGAGCTCTTCAGTACTTCCTCCAGGGATATGATGGTATTAATAATATCATCATTTTCTATTTTTTTTAATCTATTATAAAATCCATGAAGCATAAGAAGAAGCTTTTGAAACACCTTTTCTCTTCTGTCTCTGACAGTAGTTGGTAGCAGTTGCTGAGGGAAGAGACTAATTACATATTGCTCTAGTTATCAGGTAATTATTTGCTGGATTTTTTTTCTGTATTTAAAAAATACAGGATTTAAAGAGTAAATGCAATACACGATTACTGGGGTGAATTATGAACTCCTCAGGCAAAATGACACATGGCATCTCAGTGGGATAAATCTATAAAATGTTATGCTGTTATTTCCTTCTTCACCCCTGCTTGTTTCTTTCCTGATGCCCTTTAACTTTTTTTTAAACCGTGGCATTTTAAATCTATAAGAGATGTATTTTGTATATTCTGCCCAGATTAAGGATACTAGAGGGTTTGGAAGGAATTACATTATCAAACTTCAACTTAATTTTACAGGGCCTGTTTTCGTTTTATAAATTCAGAAATATCTGGGCAAATCCTCTGCTGTGAAAAATTAAAACTCTGCAGGTAAGAAAATTAATATAAGGTGAAAATATGCTCTCCATAAGCTAGAAAGCTATTTGAATAGCACTACTGTTTGTTCTTCAAAGGATATATATCAAAATAATAATCTTAATTATCACTAAAGAAAAATCCTGGTTTATTCCAAACAAAAGCTGGTTCTTCTTTGCTTCTGCTGTTTTCAGATGAATGAGAATGGCAAATAACCTCCATGAAAAGGAGAGCTCTTCCTAAACTATGCACCTCCTCTTCATAAATAAGGAAAGTTACTAAATATTCCTTACATTTTATGCCAGTTCAAAGCTACATCACTGAAAGGATTGATTAATAGGGCACCACAGAAGTGGAACTACATTATATTAACATTATAATGCTGTATTACTGTTTATATCACGAAATGTCACAAATTTTCAAAGTATATAGTGCACTAGAGGCACTAATCTTCCTGCAGAGTCCACAACTGAATAAATGTGTTCCAGCCCAATCTACAGTCCTCATAAATCAGCTTATTATCTCTTAGGCATCAGTATATATAATTGAAATCAGTGTCATGTTTATAACCCCTGCTCACAGAGCATGTGTGTGGAAAAGGGCTAAAACCTGCTGAATAGATATTTTGACCTTAGGTGACCTTCATTTAATCATCATTCACACAACAGAGAAGAAAATAGTATCATTTCAGCAATTCGTCTCCAGTAGTCTCATAAGGTCATTTATGAATTTCAGTAATCATGATGGACGCCCTTTAATGTGTGCTGATTGAGAGGTTAATACCGGGATTTTTTTTTACTTGTTTTTAGAGCTTCACATCATGCTGAGCAACATTTTCTTATTTTTTTTTTAAAAAGCACTTCACGAGAGTGTAGCTTAACAGAATATGAGAAATGAAAATTTATGTCAGGAACGTAGGAAAGGGCCGAGCATCTCTATTACACAGCCTAGGAGATTATGCATGCAGTACCACATCACAGGAAGTGTGGAGAGAATGGAAATGCAGCAGCTAGGCACACCACCTCCGCGGGAGACTTCCCTGTTGTCTCAGGTCAGCTCTCAATTCATCCAGGAGACAAAGGAAGGCCCTGAGATGAAAGTCCAAACCCACTATCACCCCCCTGTCACAGCAGGAAGAAGTTGCCGGACAACACCTAGGTGTTGTATAGCTCCGTATTGACCCCGAAGTCTTTTGAAATGAGCAAACAGACTTTGATGTGGCAGGGCAGGAGCTGCTCTCCATCACAGCAGGGGAGCAGGGGGGGATCCTCCAGGAGCAGGCGATCCCTTGGCAGCTCCGTCGAGGGGCACAGGGCAGGCTGGAGGACGGATGGGTGCCCAGCTGGTGTTGGAGCTGGTGAACAGACCAGCTCCAACCGTGACCTCATACAAACAGCATACAACCCTCCGTTGCCTCTGGCAAAGGGACTGCTGGAGCAGCCACAGATGTGCATGTGGTGGGGAGAGAAGGACTGCATCAGCCTCAGGAGAGGGAAGAGCCAAGGTTTAACTCAGCTGCTTCTGCTGCCTCCTGAGAAGCAATTGTAATGCACACAGTTCTGTACTTAACACTCTCAGTGTTTCATTTTCTCAGTAGGGAAAAGTGCTGCAAGCCTTTCCGAGGTAAATAAACCACAGCTACCTCTGTGCTGTGGGCTCATGTTGTACTCAAAACTTGTGGCTTCTTACCCCACAGCTTTTTTTCCGATACCTGGCCTTTTCCTTCTGCTCAGACAACAAAAACTCCCTGCAGCCCTTACCTCCCATCTCAGCTGCTGTAACTTCCCTCGCACAGCTGGGCAGACATACCCACTTCCAACTGAGGTCCTTTCCACCAGCACCTAGCAGAGCTCTCTCCTCCCCACCCCTTCCAGACCCAGGAACACACAGGTGCTTGGCCTTTCCAGAGCCTCAGGTTAACACTGCCATCCACGTCGAAGTTTCTCATTCTTGTAGTGATTTGACTCAGAGGAGACCCTCGTGTGCCTGCAAGCTGATATGGTCACTTCACCCCCACAAGCCAGTGACTTCTCTAATTCATCAGTCAAAGGCCTCCCCGCGCTCCCCACCAGCTCCATTTCTGCTATCCTCTTTTATTGCTATAGTCTTTTGCTGCTCTTACAGTCATTTTGTGTTTGCAGTAGAGCACTATCTCCCTAATAACATTCAGTGCTTGGATGAGTTTAAAAAAAAAAAAATCAAATCCTTGATATTCAGAAAAATAATTAAATTCTGGATATTTTAAGCAAAAGTTATGACTTCTCTGTGGGGTTACCAGACCTTGCCCCTGCCTGCTCCAGTCTTGGTACTGTAAGTGTGGGGACAGAGGGAGAGAGACAAGGAACATGACATACTTTGTGTTTCACTGCAGTAAAAAGTCTTTATACTCAGGGCTACAGGTGATGATGACAAACCAACACCTTCCTGAGTTCCTCCCAAGCTTGGACATGTTAAGACCAATCAATTCCTTATAAACCAGGCTACCTTTCTAAAATGAGAGAAGCTGTTGAATGTCTCTGTCAGGATTGTCACTTAAAAATAAGAGAGACAGAAAATTTCCAATATTCTCCTTAGGTAATTTGTTTAACAAGGATTTTGCTTTTTGCATCATTTAATGATTCCTGTGTCAAGGCTGCTGTAGATTTGAATTCTGAATTTCGGTTTGAGAGGAAGAAAATTGTTGGCTCATTTGAGAAGATTTACTCAGTGCCTCCCATTGAATACAAGCTATAACTGTGAGTTCCACCATAGCTACAAACAATTCTGTTGAGTATGCAATGCAGGCCACTGGCCAGTATTAGTTATATGTCTGCAATTTTTCTGTCTCCAGTGAAAAAGCTGAGGAAAAATCCAGATCGACTGAAAACCGTAGCTAAAATCATGATTACTGCAGGTGGAGCTAAAATCTCCTCCCAGATTTCCACGAGCCACATGCCTAAGGAGGTATTTTCCATGCTGGCAAATATATGATTTTTCACATCTTGTATTTAAAAACCTCAAATAAGAACCTGCAACTATATTCATACCACCATATATATTAATCTCTAGCTATCTTATTTTATGTGAATTGCTACTCAGATATTTTATGTCAGTCTTCACTGCAGTTGCCAAATCCCTCTCCGTTCATAATATTTTACCTCTGTCAAACAACAGAGGAAACCTGTAAGTAATTAAGTGCAGATTTGATGCAGCTTTGTAGAAACTGATAAATGAACTTGGCCAGAATAGCTGTGAGCCATGGAAAGATGAGTGCCTGGTCCAGCAATGAGCACATGCAGAGAAAACATGGAGCAGAGCTGGAAACAGGATCCAGATCCATGGAGTCCTGCTGATTTCACAGCCCAGACACCTCTTGTCTATCTGCTTGAGTCTACCGCTTTGGAAATGTGCACACGTGAGTATGAATTTCCTGGATCTGCAGCAGTAGCCCGTTCCCACCCTGTGTCACAACTGTCTCGTAGATTCCCTGGAAGTGTTCAAGGCCAGGTTTGATGGGGCTTTGAGCAACCTGGTTTAGTGGAAAGTATCCCTGCCCAGGGCAGAGGGGTTGGAACTAGAGGATTGATAAGTTTGGTCTAACCCAAACCACTCTACAATTAACACGTCTCTTTTTCCAAGGGTTTTCCTGAAAACATGGCTGAGGGAATATCAGTCATTGCTTCAGTTTCTTGCAAAAACAGTGCCACTGAAATCCCAATTAACATAGAGATTTAGAAGAATCTTATGTCCCATCCTGATCTCCTTCACCCCAGCCTCAAGGCAAGGGGGACCCAAAAACATGATAGTTGCATTCTGGTCAGGTGAAGGAGAAATGGTCAGGAAAAACTATTCTAAAAATTCAGCTTCACATGTATGGCATAATGACAGATCATGAAAATGCAAAGAACACTGAGAACACTTTTTTTTTAACCTTTGACTCATGGCAGTGGACGGGGAGGTGTTAAAGACACCCTATAAAAAGGAGACATCAAAGGGAAGAACACAATGACCTCAGTGAAATAGCAAATTACACCACAAATTTCAGGAAGACAATGCCTGTGGTTCTTCTGAAAGAAGTTTTACTGTAAGAGCGAGGGAATCTGAGGTTAGCCATGGGAACTGGTGTTTCCAGCACTAGCCTGAGAGGTGAGGCAGGTGAGCACTTTACAGAGGGCAACCAGCTCTAATAAGTCACTGTGCTAATAAGGAGAAAACTCATTTCATCCACCATTAAATATCCATTAAGTGCTTTAATTCTTGCCAGCTTGCTTGCATGAAGCAGAGTCAGTGGAGAGCTATATTTATTAAGCTTCACTATTCATTTTGCCCAAAATGGCCTTGTACCCTAAAGGGGAAGAGAAAAGCCAGTGATTCAATAGATGAATGCTGTGAAAAATGTTCCAAGCTGTTTCCCTACTAATAATGTAAATGTTAATGGAAATAGTCTTCCACTTAGGTTCCTTGGTCACTTAAGGGACCAAAATACTTTTCAGGCTCGTCTTAAAAAGCATGAAACACAGCCCACACTGACTTCCATAAGGTTTGCTGCTCCTAAGAATAGCTAATGGCAAAAAAAAAAGTAAAGAATGATGGGTCTAAGCCCTCAGAAAGACATTAAATAGTGAATGATAGCACAAATCATTCTTCCCCAAAACCTGTAGGTGCAGCTTTTACGTTGCAGGTCACTGGTGTTGCAACATGGGAATTCCATCAGGATTGAGGAGCAGCTGAAGCAACGTGATGGCCTTGTGGCCTGATGTCTCTGTGCCAGCAGAAGAGGATGTAAATATGTGCCAATCTTTCTTACCCCTCTCCTTTGCTTTTTTCTTAAAGATGATAGAAAAAAAGATCCCATCTTTAGTAATATCCAGAAAAAATTTAAAAAAAAAAGAAAAAGAAAAAGAAAAAAAAGCTAAATATTTTTTTTCTTTAAAATAGAACTGGGAACTAAAAATTCCCACACCTCATGAATTTTTAAAAGCTTCTTTACCTTCAATTTAAAAGATCTCTGTCAAACCTAGATTGATGCTGTGCCAGGAGAAGCTTCCGTGCTTGCTCAGCTAAAGGCTAAGGACTGTCTCTTATGGAGTTGGCACCCCCTCATAGCTGTGCAGAGGCGCCCAGGCCAGCCAGATGAAAGCTCACTTGGCTTCTAGGAGCAGGAAAGTTGCCCCAGACAAGATGTCCTTGGCTTTTTGTCACTCCATAAGTGCATACCGAGTGTTGAGCTCCATGACAGCATTAGCAAGAGACTAATGCTGATTTTCCTTGGCACACCATCCACTGCAGAGCAGCAAGAGAGGAACATGTGGTCCCTCTTTGGGGTGCAGGGACCTGCAGTGATGCTGGGGGGCAGGGGGAAGGGAACAGAACTCAAAGTGCTGCACAGACTGTGTGAATGTGTGCAGGGTGGCACAAGGGGCTGAGATGCACCACTACCAAATCCATAATAAGTGGCTTGAGTGTAACAACTTCTAAGGGCTGTAAAATAAATTAGATTGCACTAAGTGTGTGAGTCTGGGAATAATCGCCCTGCCCAGCTGAGTCCCCACCCACAGTCTGGTGCTGTGCAAAATGAGAGCAGCAGTGCACCAGTCTCTTCTTCCAAAATACTGGTTTCCATAGGTCAGAGAACACTGTGATCATGTGTGGGATCTGGATAGTTGGGGATTGAGGACAGAGAGAGGAGGCATCCACCTACCAGTCAAGAAGCAGCCCAAGATGTTTTCCCAATTTTGTTGCATAGTTCTGTGACTCCTTCCTTATTTTTAGAGAAAAAAACCCCTTCAAATACTTCTGTATGATCCGTCCTTAGGGTGTTTATTTCTGCTTAGGCTCAGGAGGACAAACTATCTGGAACATGCAGTCCCATTCCTAAGTAAGCAGGTTTAAGGGAGTTGTGATTAGCATCAGATAATTTTGGGAGCTTATGGAAAATGAAACCTCTCAGATATTTCAGATTTGTCTCCTGCTGATTTTGGAAAACATTCTTTACACAAACTTAGGTCCTCTATCTTTAATTCGTATTTTTTGCCTTTACATCAAAACCAACTAATAAGGTTTCTGAAAATGTTTGAAAATATTAGTTCTGCTACACTTTCCTCTTCTTCTGATCAAAAAGCTTGACAAAAAAAAATCATCTACAATAGCTTTCATTTAACTACTGGCACTGCATATCAAACTAGTTCTCTGCTTCCAGCAGCTACCAGTTTAACAAACTCTTTTTTTCCCTATGGGAGAAAGTCTTGCCAACCTCAACTAAATATTTGGACTTACAGGTTGTTAAAAGTTTTGTATCAGATTTATTTTTATAGCTCTAGAAGTGATCATGGCAACTTCTCAGAACAAACTCAGCATTAGAGCCCCAGCTTTGGAGAGCCGGGAAGGTAAATCATGGAAGATGGAAAGAAAACAGGTTACCCTGGTGGATGAGAAGTCCTGCAGACCAGTAAGTGACCCCTCAGAGTGTGGTAGGGATATTTGCCACGTGGAAGAATTTCTTTTGCAGCAGAGTTGATCACAATTTTTCTGACTTCACTATCTTAAAAAAAAAAAAAAAACAAACCAAAACAACCCAAAATATTTTGAATCATGATAAAAAAACCCAGCCTGGGAACACAGAATCTTCCACAATATCAGTGTTGTAGTCCCAATGGACATCCAGTGTTTTCTTTATAGTGCAAAAATGTATGTTTTTAGATACAGAGATTAAAATGAAAATGCCACTTTAGTGTTCACTTAAGGCCAAATGTCTCCTAAACATGAAACCTTCAAATTTTTCAGAAAAATCTACCTTCTCAAAATACTTCAAAAAGAGACAAAAAGATAAGTCAGGGAAGTTATTTTTTCTGCTCTCAAAAAGCACAATACAGGGACCTAAACTGATTTCAGATTAAAAAATAAAAACTGAAAACAAACCAGGTTATTTTTTTAAATGCTCTCTGCATTGATCAGCTTCAGAGGAGGCCGTGTCCATGATGCTGCACTCCAGCTCTAGCAAAGGTGTCTATATGGAAACAGGAGAAAACAAGAGACTCTCTGAAATATAATGGTTGGATTTTCTCTGTTCGCTTGCTTTTCACTGTTTTAAAGCCTCCTGATGGAAGATGTCAAACGCTTTTGACTTCTGCTGATTCCATGGAAGCAGAGGATCCTTAGCTCCCAGAAGACAGGCTCTGTAATTACCTTCACTTCTGTGATCACTATATTGATCTGCAGTGAAACAGCACAACATCAGCATATGTGAGTGTTTCTTTTATCTTCAGGGTGAAGGCTTGGAGAGTTTATCTTCCTGTGAGAGTATCTCCTTAATTTTTTTCATGCAAATCATTAAGAATATTGACAAATTAGTGAGATTTTATCAGAAAGGGTTTTTTTTAGAAAGATTAAATATCTCAGGGATGCATTAAATTTATTTATCAAGGGAAAAGATTCTTCTAACAAAAAACTATAATGAGGCAATCAAGCCCAAATACCTTATTTAAAAAAATCCTAAAACTTATGAGCATGTGAATGCCAAATAATCTAGTTTTGTACATCCTTTTGGCTACCTTTTAATATTTAACACAGGCTACTTCCAAGATAGGTCTATTGCTTGCTATAAAATTAAACTGCCAGGGCTAAATTCTCTTTTCATTGATATGCCAACCCTAACAGATGTAAGAATAGGCTGTGATGTTCCCTTCTTAGGCACATGGGTTTGAATTTTGCACCTAGTGTTGCTCCTTTATATGCTGCATTCATTTGCTTTTTGCTCCTGGCAGATAAGCTGAGCGCTATTAATATGAATTTCCTTGCATAAATATGATAATATGCTGAGGATAAATGCAGATAAGTAAGGAGCTGGAATGAAAAGATGTCCTTTACCCATCCAGATTTTCAGCTATGCTCTGATTTTTTTTGCTGTCTCTTTTTCAAGTAGTTTAAGATTTCAACCTTCCAAAAATGATAAAAAATGACCCCTGAAGAAAAGCCAAGAAAAACATAAAATGAGGAAGAAAACCCCCACCTGTACCTCCACTGGTGCCAGTATCATCTGTGTGATCACAGACTTCCTTTCTGAAGCTGGACTGAGACCAGGTGTTATTACTCTACTGGGTGCTGTCTGCATTTAAGTAACTCTTTCTCCTTTGAAACCCCATTTTCCAACAGCGCCACATCACTATTGCTCTTCTGTGAGTTGCATGCTGATATTTTTTTCCTGCATTAATTTATTTTTTCGTGCCTTCTTAGTTATATATTTTATTGCCTAAGAAAATTCGAGGAGAAGCACACACAATTCTAAATTTCTAAAGGAAAAAAAAAAGTGGGGTTTATTTTATTTTGTTTTATTATTTTTCACGGAAATATGCTCAGAGACTCCCTATCTGAATCAGAGTTACTGTTATCACCATAAGGAGAATAGTATGGGCTTTTTTGAAGAAAATTCTCCTAATCTGCCTCCATTTCCTAGTGTAGCTACAGTCTAGAAGATGTCAGATGTACCTATATATAGAATCAGTCACTTTATAATAGGCATTTGAAACCACCTTTGTATTGGTTAATTAGATTGCGTGTAATGTGGTAATGAGGTCACAGAAACTAATTTGACGACCTTTGTTATAAATAGCCATTAATTATTGTGTAATTAATCTTCACATTTATCAGAGACATTGCATCTGAGTTGTACACAAAAACAAAATTATAAAACATCATATTAATGTTATGTATGATTGTTGATTAAATTCTTATCATATTTAAATTATTCCCAAATTATCATGCAAATAAGTGATGAAGGTAATCAGATAACAATGATTTGCTCAGTGTTAGAGTTTGTTCAGTGTGTGACTACAAGCTAAACCGTTAGGCAGCTGTTTGAGCATGGTGCAGACTCACCAGGACATCCTAAAATAACATCCCTTGTTTACAAAGCCAGGTCTTACTTCTGATAAAACTTGGATTTCATAAAGAGGAAACAACCATAAGCAAGGACATCATTTCACGTGGATTTTTGATCAGATCATAAAATCACAGGTTGTTTGGGTTGGAAGGGACCCTAAAGACTATCCAGTTCCAACCCCCCCTGCCATGTGCAGGGACACCTTCCACTTGACCAGGCTGCTCAGAGGCCCATCCAGCCTGGCCTTGGACACTTCCAGGGATGGGACATTCACAGATTCTCTGGGCAACCTGTGCCAGTCCTTCCCCACCCTCATAGTGAAGGTCCCGAGTCACTGACATAACTTGCACACGTTACAAGAATGAGGTAAAATAGCTCCACATGCATGGATTTTGAATGTCACACTCTCCCATTCCCTCCCTCAGTGATCACTGACTCCTGCACAAACTCACAATCCCTGGACCAGGAAGCTAGTCTGATCCAACACCTGTCCTGCAAAGCCCACTGGAATATACAGGGAAGGATGCAAGGAAGAAACAAAAGGTATCCCACTCCTTTTATAAACTGAATTGGGGACATAAAGCATCAGGATTGTCAGAAATTATGTGTGTATGTTTTTTGGCAAAAGTGGAGGGGAAAAAAGCTTCATTTTGCATTTAATTTATCTGCAACATTTCTTCAAGCTTTGGTGGCAACTGAAAATAGATAGATTGCCCTGTACTCCTCTCAGTGCCCTCAATCCCTCCTCCTTCAGCACAGTGTGGAAGAGCAAATATTAGCAGAGCTTAATGGCCAAGTCAGCTGCAAGCTCCGGAACTGTGGATTTAAAATGGGGGATGAATTCAGCCAAAATGACTTTAAATGTGTTACATCTTGATCAGTGTTATTAATGAAGGAAATTACCTACTTTCTTGCTTCATAGATGAGGGGATAACTCCTTTAATGAGCAATAATCCATCAGGGCTTAATGTGGAGAGGTAGCAAGAAGCAAAGAGTTGGCTTATGGGACACTCGGTGTTGTTTTATTCACAAAGGCCACTTCAAGTCAGCTGATCAGAGAGCAGCAGACTAAAGTGGGTTAGCTCCTCTTTTTTAGGAAATCTATTTCTATGGGATCCTTTATGTATTTGTCGTGAGCATATGTGGTGAGAGCAGTGGAAGAAATAACAGGAGAACAAAGATACATTTGGAAAACCAACAGCAATTAGAAGAGATGGGGGGGAAAACAAACTGAAACACCAAACCTGAACAAATTACTATGGAAGCAGAATTTTCCTCCAAATTTAGAAGGAAAAAAAAAAAGGCTTAATTGGCCCATAAGCAGGCCAGAAATAACAGCAAATTGCTTCTTGCTCTAGCCTGCCCCTGTATTGGGGTGCAGCCAGGATAATCTTTGGTTCCCACATTTCTCTTCGGTTCTCCATCTCACATTGAAATGTGTTTTTTGAAATGTGCTTTTTGCAAAGATATGCTGGGAGTGTCTGTTGGTATTATCAAGGTAAGGTTTACCTTAGACCTTACAAATCCTACCCTAAGAAACCTGCACCTAGGGTATAGCTCTACTAAGTCTGACATTTCCAACACCCCTGGTTCAAGCTCCGAAGAGATCACTGCCATAATCCAAGTAATCATTTTTGCATGGTCAAAAGAAATTATTTTAAAAATTTTTAAATGTTGAGACTGATCATTTCTAGGAAGTCGTTGTAAAAATAGCACCTTATTGTTTCTAAATGATTTCCAGATCAAAACGGTGCAATTTTCAAATTAAAGCTTCAATCTGCAAGCATTTATAAGTAGCAGCTTTCCTCATGTCAATGGCTTTATTGAATTTATTTTCTGAGCTTAGAAAATGAAACCACGTTCCCTCAGCATCACAAACTCAAACTGGGACTGGGACTGTGCCCTGTCTCGCATTACACCAATTACAGAGCTGGACTTTCATTAGCACCAGGCCTAATCAAAGGCATTGGATCCAAACTGTTTTGACGGAACATTGGCTATTTGACAAAATTAATATTTTCATGAGAATGCTTTCCAGAGAGAAAGTCAACTTCTTTGTGTAAGAGAAATGCACCCCTTTCCTTTTGCCTTCTACAATTTTGGACATGCACACACACACATAACTTGGAGGCAGAGGTGCCACCACACATTTCTAGTGATACTTGCATTGAAGTCCCTGTGCCACATCACATCCTCTGTGTTGAACTGACCTACCAAATGAGAGGGCAGATGAGGATGCTTCACAGCACCCAGGCAGAAATCCAGGGATTAAAAAATAAATAAAGAAAGAATTAGCAGACTGTTCTTCTTCATTTTCCATAAAATACTGACACAGCTTTCTGAGTCCACTTTCGAGATAACCAAAAGCATGTGGGTTTCTGAGAAGTTGCATACTTCTTTATAAAATGTCCCTCTGTTTGTGATTAGATATCGTGCAATATTTTGTTGTAATTGGTAAATCAGATGAAAAAGAACTTACTGAAGCATAGCTATTGTCCTGGAAAGTAGAAATACAAAATTGCTTTAAAATAGTGCCAAGTTCTCTGACCTCCTACAGAGAAAACTGAAAACAGAGTAAAAATTAAAAATACTGAATTTACAATCAAGACTAGCATCTGACAGTGGCCCTTCAACTAATGTTGAACATTTATTTTTTAAAAATCCCTTTTTATAATTTACTGCAATATATAATTATAATAATCCTTTGTATTTGTAGGGAAATAACAATGAGATCAATGCTAACAGTAAAAACCAAAAATAAGGCATGTCTGAAAGTCAGATTCATGTCTGCTTTGGAGTCAGAGTATATCTGGCAGAAAATAAGGCAATCACACAAAAACCTGTGCTATTGTTTCAAAATGAAAACCAAAAATAAACAGCTAAAACCAGTGAGTTATTCTGTCTATGTAATGAAATCAGTCTTTTCATCACACATCAGTAATGTCCCATTTTAGACTAATATATCTTTTGGATGACTCGCTTCCCAACTCCCCCGGTCAATGCGAGGGACTTGAGCACCAGGGCATGCCGAGGGCCCCTTGATTTGATCAGTCCGTGCTCTGCCTACTTGGTGTTTACGGACAATTACACTGTTCAAGGTTTGTCCTCAGACACAAAACTTGAGCTGGATTTTGAAACCAGAGTAGCCAATGGCTGGATGAAAATGTGGGACTCAACTCTGCTTTTTGGGATGGGTATTGGAAATGATCTTGTCATTACAGAGTGAAGCTCTGTGCTGGCTAATTTAGCCCAATTTCCCTTGATCATAGAAAAGACTTATACCTATGCAATTAATAGAATTAATATAATATTTTATATATACTATAGCTATAATGTCATTATTGCTATGGTTTGGAGAGTACCAAACATACACATATCAAGTCAGGTACTGGTAATTCCACTACCAACATAGATAAAATAAATATATTTGAGAGATATTAAACTTGAATGTGGGCTAGAATTTTTACTCTTTGAGCTTCCTGGATGAAAGGGACTGTATGGTTAATAAGTGTTAGGCCTGTGATGTATTCTTAATATTTCTTAAGAGTAGACATGTGTGGAAAGTCCTTTGCTGCTTTTATCTAAAGAGAATCCAAAAGCTCCTCTTAAGGCCAAAGCTAAGAATACACTCTACCCTCTGCTGAAGACCAGAGTGCCCACAAATTTTTTTATAACTGGCACTATCATAATAAATTCAATCTATGATTTATTTCAGAGCTCCCTGTAAAATAGGTTGATAGAAAGGGGTAAGGAGTTATAATGGGAAATCCTGGTTCATTCCCCTCTCCTTGGTAACAATCTGAGCCTGGAGATTATGGCAATGGGAGGAAAAGTGGAGGATTCTGTTGGTAATTCTCTTATTTACATAGTGAGTCTCAAGTCCAATATCTCACAGTGTGGCCTCAGCTCTTACTCATCCCTTACCTGCTTTTTATTTATTCAATTCCTAAAGTGAATTTTCTTAATAATGTGAAAGATACAATTTAGAAAGTGTAATTTAATTTGCATCTTTCCCTCTTCACAATCTCACGTGCTGGGGATTTACCCGAATGCACTGTTGATTCTGTATTAAATAAGATATTGCATGACCTTAGTGCTAAAATTTTGCTTTTCTGCTGTAGGATATTAATGATTAATAACAAAGTGGCACTTTGAAGGATAGCACCAACTCAGGTTGCCATAGCCAACACACAAATTGAGGGATACAAGCATAAACGCTATTATAATAATGTGGCTATAATAACCCGCAGTCATCCTAAAGGATGACGAGGATAAGACAGGGGAGAGGGCAATATTCCTTTGGTAGATGGGTATAATGAAGATAGCCACATGTTGTCAATCATGCCTCAGCTCCTGTGAGGATGCTTTACTGAAGGCAGTGCCCTCCGGTATCCTACTCCAGTGACCAGGCATCAAAGGTTGCAGGGTCAGTGGCATTTTGGGATAAGGCTCTGAACCACCAGCAGAATCAGATCAGAGATAAGCCTGGTTTGCTCCAGGCTACATTTGTTGAAATTAAATTCTTTCTTGAAAAAGTCACCCTCAAAAAGGCAAATTGTTGTTGCAAGCATACAGACTTTTGGAAATGGGAAAGCAGGGATGCTCATCCAGGCTTGTCACTGATACTTTTCCAAGAAATAAATTAAAAAATCAAACCAACAAACCAAACCTTTGCTAAAGTTTTGGGATAAGGCAGACGTAGAACCACTTAGAAAATACCTTCCTATATATTGATTTCATGGTCTAGATACCTTTCTTTCATCCTGAGTCTGTTCCAGGAGGAGTCCCAAGACTGCATTTTTTCCCTTTCCACATTGTGGTGTCTGGGATGCAGCCAGGGGATGCTAGAGCTGGACAAACCAAGGAGCAGAGTCTGACGATGCTACATAGATGAGGCAGACCAGAATTTAGCTTTTATTCTAACACAGTCATCCCCTTCCTTGATAGAAAAAAACCGGTGTGAATATCACTAAATAATAGAGGTACAAACAGAAATAAAGCTTATCTACTTTCTCCCGCAGTTCATTTACTCAACTTTCTTGAAAGGGTCTCCATAGTGTGGCATTTTTCAATGTTAGATATGTTGGTGTTACCATTTAATTCATTACCCAAGGGTCTGTGGTGTAAAACACAATTTTCCTACTTGGATTCCAACCATACCTGCCATGCATAATAAAAGCCACACATTCATTTCACAAAAATAAATAGAATTCCTTTCGGGGACAAGCTTTTATAAACGGCTGAATCTGCAGTGCATCTGATTAGACTAGAATAAAAAGAAAAAGGAAAAAGAAAGGAAAAAAATGTCTCCCTGTGGATATTTGTTCACAGTGTTACAACGGCTTCTGGGAAGGAGGATTGCCTGTTTCTCTAAATAGAGTGTTGGTTGTCAGCCATGTGTAACGCACAATTAAGTGTGAGACAATTACTCCGCTGTCTGCAAACCAAGGAGAAATGTATGCATGGAGATATGTTCTGGCTTGTTAACATGCTGGAAAGCAGCTTTGTGCAGCTGCCACGAGGTTTCCCCCCTCTTTGCTGGCTGATTTCAAGAGCTGGCCTGGCTTGGTGGGCTCAGGAAGGGCAACGCCACAAGCCCATCACTGAAGCCCCTCTCTGAGTTAGGAGATGGCAGCAGCGCCTTCGATCTTGGCTCTGTAATGCATGTTGACATTGGTGACATTAACAGCTCAGTGTGACCTGCCAGCTGGGGTGTTCAGCATCCTGGCTGCAAAACGCTGCTCAGGGGGTCCTGGCTGACAACCCCACTCCGAGCCCCTCCAAATGGGTTTGACAGCACAAGTACAATTTCCTCACAAGAACAGCTCACAGAATATTCTGAGTTGGACCAACAAGGATCATCGAGTCCAACTCCTGGCCCTTCACAGGACCATCCCCAAGAGTCACACCATGTGCCTGAGAGTGCGTTCCAAATACTTTTCGAACCCTGCCAGGCTTGGTGCTGTGACCACTTCCTTGGGGAGTCTGGCCCAGTGCCCAACCACCCTCTGGGTGAAGAACGTTTTCCTAATATCCAACCTAAACCTTCCCTGACACAGCATCATGCCATTTCCTCGGGTTCTGTCACTGGTCACTAGAGAGAAGAGGTCTGTGTCTGTCCCTGCACTTCTCCTGACATGTTGTTGCCTATTGAGTTATTAATTTATATTAATGATTAATGGTTAACAGTTTGCCTCAATGCTCTTAGAGGTCTTTTCCAACCTTAATGATTCTATGGCTCTATGATTTATTTTATCACCATTTGTTTATTTTGCCCTGAAAATAGCACCCTGCACCAGTGTTGTAACAGGCATACAGAGGAACTGCACAGCTCTGCCCTGAATTTCCATGGAATTTAGTGGGATCTGTGGTTGCCCAGGACCTCAGAGGAGCAGGCACTAATTGCCAAACAGTGAATGAAGCACCGAAAAGCACTGAGAGCAGGAAAGTTGCTATGATGCCACCCAGAAGATTAGGAAGCTGTCACACTTGCTCACAGTAAGTCATTAGCCACTGTGTTTTATAAAATAATAACAACATATAATGCTCCCTGCAGTGCATGCTTGCTTCTGCACTAAATGCAGCATGAATCTGTGATAGGGAACCTAAATGAAAAGTGCATGAATGATGGGAACACTGCAGTCCCTCTGTCCTTGGCCTGCCTATCCCCGGGAGCACAGCCAGCTTGAGAGCACAGAAAATCAGAAGTGTCCATATGAAGCTGCATATGGACAACTTGAAGAAATCCCATATGTATCTCCAATATCTGCTAAAGGCTGCCATTCCCTCTCCCAGGACTTAACGAGAACCTGGAGTCAAGCAGACTATGACTTGCATTCCCTGGGTTTCAGGTGCGTCCTGAAACCATCTGACTGCAAAAAGCCCTTACCATTGCAAAGGTTCCAGGAAAGGGCTCACATTCCTTATCATATCTGCTAGTTTTTCATATCACTGGGCTGGTGCAGGCATAACATATCAGCAAATGTTCATTTTGAATTCACTCACTAGTCTTCTTTCATGTCGGGGTTCTAATAGAAGTGAGGTTCTCTGTGTCTGTTTAACTATAGGCAAATTAGAACCACAGCACGTAAGAAACATCAATTTGCAGAAGGTGGGAGCTGTGTGTGTGTTTCAGCAAGAGAAATAACTCCCAGGACTCCTACTGTCTTATCAAGTGATCTTGAGATTATAGTGGCACAGTTAATTTTGGATACTTTACTTCTGATAGCTGAATAAATAGCTCAGTAAATAAGGAAAGAATCTCATCAATCATTCCTTCCGACCTGCAGTTGGATTCAGCACGCAAATTAAAATTTGAATTTTCATTTATCCTGTAGGGAAAGAAAACATTTGAGCAAAATGCATTCACATATTCTACTAAGACTGTCCAAAATGGTTCAACCAGAATCCAGACTTCTGGGTGAACCTACACTTCATGCCCAAAAATAAAACTTACAAGATCATTAACTTCATGTAAAAAAACCCCAACAATAACAAAGAAACTTGTCTATGATCAACTTTTCCTCTTGCCCTCTGTTTGTGATTAACTTTGCTGGAACATCTATAGGGTTATGTGTGCATTTTGCAGCTGCCCCACAAAAGACAAAGGAAGTTTTGCATTTGCAATAAAGAAGGTAGTAATAGACCTCACAGGCTTGATCTTCATTCCCAGGCACTGCTTGCAGAAGCATTTCTGAATGTGATCTGCCACTGGTGGAATTTCACAGGAGCATGGACACCCCCCACAGGGGGATGACTACAGCCCATCTGAATAATCTTGGAAAGAAAGAGTTTAGGCTCAGCTGAAACTCCGTGCTCTCCCTTCCTTCAAGGGAAAGTGCCACAAAGCAGAGGGAGAAGAGGGAACACTTCCCACCAGCTCCTGCATTCTCCTTTCTCAGCCTTTCTCTACCTTCCCCTATCAGCTTATGATTAAAACATACATATATAATGGAAGAACACTTAGCTGGCACTTGAATTAACAGAGTGAAGAGTACCTTCATGACACCAAATCAGACAACATTTCCAGGGCGATGTATTGAAAATCTTATGAGAAGACAGGCAGCAGCACTAATAGTGTGTATATAATTAACTCCAAGCTTATAAAACATTAACTGCTTAATTCCTGCCAAATATACCAGATACCTCTTCCAACATTATGTTACTGTTTGAAGATTACCTGTCAGAAACTGATAGTGCTTTAACTTTGATTAAATCATTTCAGAATTTGTGGAGTTTAAAGTGCTTATCTGACTTAAATAGAGAAGGAATCCTTTCAAACAAAATGCAACATTTCAGAAGCTAGGCTAGTTTTTATTTCCTAAATTGTTAGAATTTATCACGTTTTTTCTCAAATATTTTTGGTCCTCCCAAACTATTCAGAAAGTCTGACAAAGAGGAGCAATGCACCAAGGCATGTCTGGCAAGGAGTTTGACAACAAAAGTTGGGGTACAGCTAAGGAGATGTGCAATCCCACATGGTTTTCCATATTTTTTTTATTCTGATCCAGCTGCAAAGAGTTTTCCATTATGGCCCTCTGGATGGCGGATCAACTTCCAAGTATAAGGAAAAGGGAAGAAGGCCTGTGCCATCTCTTCTTCCACAGCAAGTGTAGAGTAAATCCTGCAATCAAGGGCTACAAATAAGATAGTGCTTTATTTCAAACCTCTCTCAGCTCTGCCATGGCAGCATTTCACCCTTAATTTTGCTACCACTGCTGTTTTGGTCATAATCTAATGGAAATTAATTTATGGATATATATATATATATGTATTGCAAATATACTGTCCATGTAGACAGAACTGTCAGTCTACATATATAGATCTATATAAATGTATTCTCCCTGTGTATCTAACCCATTCCAATCTCTTGGGTTTAGAGATAAATTCCACCCAATGGACATTGTAGTCAACTTTTTGGATGCTGACACTTGATTCTTTGTATCAGGAATTTCACCTAAACCACCTATTTTTATTTCCCAAGGACAAATTTAACTTGTGTTTGGATTCAGTAAGAGTCAGATGGGCAATTGTACTTGCCTCACCGATGAGTAACCTAAACAGTTCAATTCAAGCATGTAATTAATGGTCATTGATGAAGGTTGTATTTCATTTGATTTATAGCACATAACATTCTTTTTCAGCCCCACTTGTTATTTAGCCCTATTAGTGACTCTTTCTTCCACCGTCTTTCATTCACTACACACAAGAATTTCCTTGTTTTGGGGGGCAAGTGGATTATTCTATCCCAGCCCTGACCTGCTCTGCTGTGGCTGCCCCAATGTCCCCCTGGCATGGTGGATATGCCCCAACTGTTTATGCAGCCTGAAAAATACGCAGTAGCTGCAA
>VZRE01001705.1:46376-123847 GCA_013396775.1 Cephalopterus ornatus
AAAGTTCAAGTTGGAGTGAAAAACCAAAAGTAAATAATTGAGGGTACACTCCTCAGTCAGACTTTTCCCTCCCCTTCTCTGGCCAGCATCAAAGGCTGGACTTCTGCCAACTCCTTTCTCCTCAAAAACTCCCAAAAAAAGCAATACTTGGGAGGAAAACGAGCCTTATGCTGGGTAATACTCCAGAACTCTTCCTTCGGAATACGCTCACCCTGCTTGCAAGTGTCTGGGCAGTGCTTGGAGGCTAATTGTCATGGATAGACCAGCAAAGCCCTTTGCAAGCTGTGTCAGCCCCATTTAATTATTTTGCTTCACACTTGGGTGCCTTTAACACAACAGTGTCTGCAAGGTGTTCTCTGTGCTGATGGCTGCCTGGGAGAAGAGCAGCTGATTTAAAGGTTGGAGGGGAATAAAAAGACACCAACAAAGGTCCGCTACAGTTTCCAAGGAGAGTAAAATGAAACAAAACAAGAACTAAAAACAATTGTCCCAGTAATAAGCATCATGATTAAGGAAATGGACCAAAGAGAGACCAAAAGATGCATCATGAGTCTTCAGGATCAGCTCCCCACATGCTGCTCTATCACAGCTGGCTGCTCAGCACCTTATTAATGCCCTGCAATTTGGCTGCTGGAAAATGCCTGCTCGTGAAAACACTGATAAGCCACTGCACCCATGTAGAAGAATCTCACTCTTCATCTGGGCAGCATTTTGGAAAATCAGGTCCCTTTGAAACAACTTTTTAAGGCCAACACAAAGCCTCACTTTGCCGAGTCCTCTGGGAGCCCAGGCAACGTGAAGGACCCTTAGAATGGATAAAACCAGAACACCCGAGAAGTCTTTCCTAAGGCCACATCAAGCACTGCTTTGCCAGGAGAAATGAGGCAGAGCAGTGTGCTAAAGAAGGGTGTCAATGCGTATCCGCTGGCCAGGCCCATTGGGATGGTGTTGGATTCTCAGGAATGCATCTGATGCTTGTACAGTTCAGCAGAGCAACAGCTTTTTGGTTCTAAATTATATTTTCTTATATGTAGGCAAACATTAGAGGGTTTTTTACATATAACAGCTTGTATATAATATTATAATTTTTATATTTAAATTTAAATAGCATTAATTATATTTAAATAATATATAAATAATTATATATAATACAGTCTACCTTAAGTGACCAATTATACTGTCCTTCTCCCCTTCTGAGCCATTAATTTGTTGTCACATGACTTCTTCCTCCTTTTTAAGTACTTGTTTCAAATCATTATTTTAAGTGAAATCATGCTAGTATTGCTGGCCAAATACTGGCATAGACATGTTGGTATAGTGGGTTCTATTTTCATTTTCTCCAGAACTCTCCTGAGTTCCTGTGCATGTTATTCATCACTGAGTTGTACTCATGAAAAAGTGACTTTTGTATATAACTAAATAATGTTCGTTCTTTGTTTTCTCAGCATGGTGAAGAGCCAAAACACGTAAAATAATATTAGCATTGATCAGCATTAATTTTGCCAGCAGTTACATTTTCCAAATTCTGTTCTCTACCTTATAATAACATTCTCAAATTATAAGGCACAAGACTCAAATTGCTACTTACACTGAAATCAAAATGTAGCAATTACTCTTGTTATATCGAAATGAGTGTGTGGGAAAAGTAGGTTTGTATCTCTTCTATGACTTTTTCCATATAAATCAGTCTTTCCACTATCGGAAACGTTTCTTCACAAGAGAAAGGAAATAGAGTTTGGTTCCTACACGATAAAGTTGACTCAAATGCCACAGCTGCCTTTCCTAGGCTTTCTTCTGTTTGAACACTGCTTTTCTCTTGAAAATGGTCACATAAGAGGTATGATTTAAAAACAAACAAACAAAAGAATCAATGTTAAAACTATTAGAGCGATAGGAGTATTTTAAACTATTATTTTATGCTTTCTTTCACCTAACTTTATTTGTAATTTTCCCATCACATTTTAGCATTAGAGTTTTGGAGAGTTAACATCTTACAGGATTCTTCTCTTCCTATATGTGATTTTTCAAAAATCCTTAATTCAGAACCCAGGGAAAAATATGCTTTTTAGCAGTCACTTGTAGCTATGGAATTATTATAAACTATAATTATAGTTATAACCTAGTTATTAAACTTAGTTCTTTTAGTTCCTAACTCATGGAGATCATAAATGTTAGTGGAGTTATAAACAGAATATAATGACGCTCTTAAAGAGTGACCTTCCTTACTGGTGAGTTTATTTCTTGGTTGAAAGTGTAAAAAGGGGGAGAAAAGGGGAAAAGAGCATCCAGAAGAGCTGATGGATATGAAGTAGGGAGAATGTGATTTCATGCATCTAGTGACATATAACCCAGATGTAAACTCAGTGCAGGAGGGTTTTCATGACTGAAATTTTGCTTCAGTATCTAGAAATAGCAAAGATGTAGAAAGACTGGAATATATCTAGAAAACAAGCTTTCCCCCTTCCATTTGTCATCACAGCCTTCTGCAACAGAACATCCACAGCCTGACTCCACAACAACTGCCTCTTTGGATCCGGCTTCATCCTGCCTGCTCAACAGCAGTGGGGTGGCAACAGAAGATGGCACATGCCTGTAATTCAATAGGCACTTGGCAGGGTCTCCTTGTCCCTCCTGGCAAAAGATTAATGTGCTCCCAGGCATTTCTGGGTGTTCCGTGCCACTTGAGTCAGCAACACTTATGGTCAGCCCCAGGGAATTCTTGGCAGGAGCAAAGCCTGCATCCCAAGCTGCGAGACACGCCTGTGTCCAAGAGCAGCTGGGCCTGGCTGGTCTCCGAGCCTGGGACTGGACTGTCAGTGTGCGTGTGGGAGAGACAGATTGGGGGGGGAAACAAACAACAAAAAAATCTTGTCTGGAACATCACTCCATAGGCATAATTTTGTTGATTGTATGTGAAAACCATTGGATTCCTTCTTTACAGAGAAAATTGTCCTTGATGCCAGCTTATCACTTACCTCCTTATCTGTGGGAAGTTCACATCAGACCACAGGTGGGGTATGAATTAAAAAAGTGATGAGCTATTTTCATGTTGTGTCCCCCCAGCTCTTCCCCTCGGCATTTTTATATTCATTTTATATAGCCCCTCTGCAGTTTTATATTCCAGCTGCCTCTAGAGCCTTCTTGTGAGTTGTCTCTTATTTTCAATTTATTTACCCAAAGATGCCTTTACATTCCCAAAGGCCTGAACTGCATTGACTGCAATTTCTGTTAGTTTTTACACAGCATTAGAAAAATCCATGAAAGTATCTTCAGCTTGGCAAGAAGGATATGAAAAATGACTGTGTAAGAGAGTGGGTGAAAGGTCAAAGTGCTGGATGTTATCCTTAAAAAGAGTGTTTTGTTAATAAATATGTTGTTTGCCAAGGGTGGCAGACCTTGGAATATCCACACTGTGGGAAATCTCTCTTCTATCCTATCAAGAGCACCAAGATGCTTTGCCACGTGGACAGAAAACATCCACCCAGGGATCATCTCAGGGGCAAATCCTTTCTCTCTAAGTCAATAAGCAGTCAGAGATTTGCAGGATATTTTGCTAGGCTGAGAGAAGCTTTTGGATGGCTTGCAGGAATGTTGGTCACATTGTTATCCATGTGTTCGGAGTAGAATTTATTATATGTCTATCTCCAAGGGGAAAATTATTTAAAGCAGCAGATAAAATGCTGCAGGAAGGGCTTTCTTGCAGTGAAAGAAGATCACAACACAGCAGATGGACATCACCCATTTCCTGCTGGCTGATGGTCAGTACCACAAATGGGTTTGCAGTATCAGAGAAGAAAGAGGTGACAGCAGAGTGTTGATTACCCAGGAGACATTTCCTTTTATAATAGAAACAATACCACCAAAAACTCATTGTACTATAGTGATTATTCAATGTGATGCTGGCTGAAAATGAAAAGGGATTTTTCATTATAAACCCAGTTCTACATTCCCAGTTGTCACAGCTGCAGTGCCAAAGCCCTTAATGATTTGTAGGTTTCAAGATTAAAAAAAGCTATTCACTGTGTGTCAGCACCTATACAAAGTTTCTCCTTGCACAGTGGGAATTCTTTCCAAACTGTCAAGAAAGTGCCAAAAAGCTGAAACTAATAGGGCTCTATAAATATTAATATAATAAAGAGAGTTGCAAATTGGCAATTCAATCTTCCAAGTCACAACTCCATAGCCATTATAAAATTAGTGTTTTGTGAAATTCTGCATTTTAAAGAAGGCCCATCTTATCACCTGTGCTGAGAGAGGATGATGCATTTTCCATTTCCATTGCTCCATCAAACGAATACTGACGTCCTAATATCAGGGATGAGGGAAATGCAGGAATCTGAGCTGTGATGTGGCACTCACCAGGTACAAACAACCTTGCACATGCGAGATGGAGTCATATGTGAAATACACTGAGCAGAGGAACACCTGTAGCTTTGTAGTTTTACTCCCACCTCTGCTGAGGCCCCAGAAGTAAGACCAGTCCTAGCTGGTGGCTTCAAAAAACAAGCAGTAATTGCTGTGCGTGAGAATGGTTGCTCAACTCTTTTAACATATGCACCAGACAGTACAAGCAGGCTTGGAAAGAGATGGAAAAATATAGCCTTGAGACTTTTGGGAAAAGATTCATTGAGTTTTGACAGCATAGGGAGGTAATACAAATAGCCCAGAGGTCTGACCTATGGCCAAAATGAAATGAATATGATGTTGCTTGTCTGGTCCCACAGGGAGAAACGTCCACACCTGAGAACCAGTCTGGCGTGATCCCAGGCGAGTCAGAGCCAGTGAGAACAGAGGATATTCCTGCAGGTCTCAGGTTGATATGCTCCCTGGACCATCCATGGTCAACTCTGCAATGTCAGGACAAGGGCTGCCTGGATGTCAGCAGGTCCATACCGAGCACTGAGCCACTCTGGGCCAATCTGGCCACACACAGTCCCTTGGAAAGGAAGGAAAGCCTTTCCCTCCCTTCCCCCATCACCTCATATCCACCCCATTGTTTTTCCATTGGATCCTGTTTTGACTTTGATTTACCATAGGGCTGGAATGGTGCAGGCAGTATTTAGATGGGAAAAGAAAACTGAGAACAGCTTCTGTAATGGTTATGGGGCACAGATGATCTCTTTTATACTTTTCTGTCAAATAATGATAATACTTTTTTTTACCCATTAAAAGCTTCATCTGACTGTTTTATTATTATTTAGCAATTACTCCGGAAGATTTTTTTTCTGTGTGCTGTCTGCAAACCTGTTGAGAAAACAAACTTAAGTATCATTGACACTTCATCACATCTCTCTCCCCCTCTTCCACCATGAACAAAGCACAAACAAGTACAAGGTGTTCTAATCTCCTCTACATTGAGATTTTATTTAAGTAGAACATATCCAAGATAAATATAAGGTCCAAAACTTATAAAGAAGACACAATTAAGGGAGCTTGCAATTACAAGCAGATTTGCTGGAGAATAAAAATGCTTCCTGGGAATGCCATACCAGCCATGCATACAGTGTGAGGCAGATTCCTTCACTTGTCCTAAGCTGGAAATGTCTCACCCAGGCTGCCCATCTATCCTCAATCTTGCAAAGCACCTGGACAGGATATCTACTACTCTTACCTCATTTGCTCTTGGTATCAGGATGTACATTGACCAGTCAGACAGGGTCAGAACAGCTCATATTGATCTTAGGCTGCTCTTTTGCTGAAGAAATGATCTTTTATGGGCCTTTAAGGGCTGGTTGGGTATGAGAATTAATATTTAATAAAGAAAAAATTCAGTAAAATGTGGAAATATCTTCCTTTTTTTTTTAATGCAAAACTGGGTGCATTATAACTTGAATATTCATCAGGCAGATACCACCAGACCCCCTGCTTCCATTTGAATAAGCAACATTACAGAGACTAAAATGGCTTCTCTGGTCTCCAGTAAGTAGAAAAGTTCATAAAAGCCTTTTTTTTTCTGCTGCTAAACCACCCACCCATCAGTTTTATTTACCTCTTAAATCCAGTAATCATATAAATCCTTACAGCCTGTTCCCATATTACAGAAACAATGGTCCAGAACCAAATAATGGAGCCGTAATTTAATCTCAGCTCTTGGATGCTGCCCACGAGCAACGTAAAGAGCCGTGACCACAGCTGTGACTGAACTGCATCTGGGAACACAGTCTGGGGCTCTGCACCATCCTGCACAGGAGCCCCTGGTCAGGTATTTGTGAACTTGTCTGCCTCTTTCAGCCTGCTTGTCCTTGTCTTCCACTGAATATTGCACATGACTGAATGAAAGGGTGCTCAAGCACTGGAACAGTCTGCCCAGGGAAGGGATTGAGCCCTCATCCCTGGAGTTATTTAAAAGATGTGCAGGTGTGGCACTTGGGGAGATGGTTTAGTGATGGGCTTGGCAATGCTGGATTAACAGTTGGAATCAATGATCTTTAGAGGTCTTTTCCCACCTAAAACATTCCATGATTCTATGATTTCACCCTCTGGTCACTACCAAAGTTAAAACAAGGAAAGTCCATGGGGTTACAAGCAAAAGCAGTCGGTCCAGGAAAGAAGCAAAAGCTGATCAGAGCAATTCCACACCAGACACAGCAAAGTTTGAAGAGCTGAAGAGTCAGCACATGTCATCAACGCCATTTTAATGCCTTTTCAATGGAGGAATTATCCTAAGTAGTTGTGTGAGACTTAAGGTAGCAATAACTCAGGATGAGCAGGGTTACAGGTGATGTTACAGAGGACAGAGGCAGGAGCTGATGGTGTCAGAGCTTTAAATTCAGAGCAGTTGTGGGAAAATTATTCTGAATGGAAGCAGCAGAGACCAAGAGAGGCTGTTGTCACTGAGGTTAGAGAAAAACAAGCATGGAAAAACCTAAGGGAGTATGGTGTAGCTACCAGCCAGGTACCAAACTGGAGGATCCACATGTGATCAACAGGCCAGAAAAGAGATGCACCAAAAAGACATGATACAAAGTTATACAGGTCAAAAGCAGTTTCTCTTTTCTATCAGAAAGGTAGGCAAGTGAGGAAAAACCTGATGTAAAGTGTTGCTGCATCAGATTACCTTGGGTATAAAAAAAAAAAAGGCAAAATTTTATTGAGATTGCATAGGTATGTTTTATCCCTCAAACAGTCAGTTCATAGTTTGTTTCAAATCCAGAGACTCACAACTGAAAAAATAAAAAGAGCAACATTAAATATCTGTATAAACATGTGTGTGTGAATAAACACATAAACACACAAAGGCACTGTTTGCTTATATACACTGCTTTCTTAGGAAAAGCTCCTTTGAGAACCATCTGTTGCCTGAACTCTGATAATGATCTGGCTGAGATCTCATCAGTGGCAATAAATCCATAGTCATCCACATCCAGTCTTGTCACTGAGTAGAGGATTATGATAACTGATGAGTCTCAGGTTAGCATCTAGCTCCAAGTGGACAGGTAGTTTGTTTTCTGCATTAGATCTGTGGCTCACTAGAAAAACAGTTTTCAAGCATACATTTTCCATATAGCAAAAATATCTTTTGTTCTGGAGTATTACAGAAAATTTCACAAATTTTATAAACTCCATGTGTTGAATTTTGTTAAGTTACACTGACACAAATCCACAGTTACTCCGTTGATTTTTGGTAAAATTAAACATGTCTGGAGCATGTATTCATACTCTGTAGCTTTTATGCTTTTCATTGAAGAGTAATGTGGGGGTTTTGCACATAATTTATTTCAGGGAATTCCTAAGCATATCATAAATCTTTCTCATAAACACGTATATATGGCAAACCAACTCCACAGCTAATTGATATATGTGCCAATGTCGATGCTAAATTTTTCTGAGAAATATGTACAGAGGTTTTATTAGTAAAGTATTACTGGAACACTCAGCCCAGGTACTTGAGGAATTTACTAAGATCATGTAAACTGTATTTTGTTTCCTTCAAACATGTAAGACCTGATCTGTAGCCAGTTATGTCAGTAGGATTTTTTTCCATGGACAGAAGTACGGAGGCTGCACAAGACACTGACCTCAGCAGTAAAACTGGCTCATGATACTCCTGTTCCTCTGAACCTCTTTTTTCTTTCTATTTATTCCCATCTTCACACTTCCACTCACAACCCCATCACTTATGGCTAAATACCTGTGGCTTGGGAGCAATTCCCTCTGAAGAGGGTTTGGCTGCTGGAGCTGGCACAGGAGGAGCAAGGCTAGATTTCAACCGTGTGGAATGGTTACTGAAACCTCTGCACAACATCTGCACAACAAAGGTCACCTCTGAGCAGCCTGGTACCCTTCCTCTGGCAGCAGCCAGGGAAACAAGAGGCATGGGTGAACCCAAAGCAGGCAGCAGATGTCTGCAGGGAATTGCTGGTGGATGCTGTCCCAATGCCGGGAGGGGAAGGGAGCCCGTCAGTCACGGTCTCCTGGTCGAGGATGCCAGATGCACGACCGCCAGGAGCCTATTAAATATTGAAGAGCCAGCATTCAGCAGGCAGGGGAAAAGCAACATATTGATTGACTCATTTTGTTGCTCCAAGGCAAAAGGTTTTGTGATATGACTTGCAAAAAACAATGTGCTTTTCCCTTCTCCTGTTTACAGCCAAGGAAAGTCAGGGAAGGAGGCTCCAGTGTGAGCACAGAGCCACAAGAGCCCCTGTATGGGTATCGATCCCAGTGCCTGCACTGTGCTGGGTGTCAGTGACATTCCCAGCTCCTTACAGATTGCTTTTGGCAGCTCCACTGATGTGAAGTGCTCCCTGCATGCAAACAAAAGCTTTGACATTCACTTGGGGGCTGTAAGTGTCCTGTTAATACCATAACATCTGTATGGCAAACATGGGCTGTGTATATCTTTTGGGATTTTTTTCCCTCTCCTTAGGATGCTGAAAAGAACAAGGATCTTTCACGAGGGAAACTGCATCCCACAGTTATACTTTATCCCCTTGAATTTCTTTGCTGTGATTACACCTTGACCCTCAGGAAGGTTCACAACTTATTATGGGAGGAATGTTTTATTCCAAACCATTCTGTTCAATCAAGAAGCTTTTCCTTCTGCTAGAAATAACAGATTTCACTGCCAGCTTGTCAGTAAGTGAATAATAAAATATAATTATAGTATGCCAGTAACAAATGTTGAAGCTGTTATTGAATTTCACCACTTAAGAATAGCCTTTTTTTTTTACAGAGTTTTACAGAGGTGCAATAAATAATAAGTACTGTGTTATTGGATATCTTTTGATTTTAGCACTAGCGGAGTAATTTCTTTTTTAACGAATTTAATCAAAAACATACTCCAGCTTATACTCATCCCACAGGTTAATGCGTTAATATTTATGTAGCACTGTTTGTGGCATCCCCACCTTTGTCTCTGGCTCTACTCTTCCTCCATTTGACCAGGATTGGTGTGACACATACACACCAATCTTTAAAGAAAGGAGAAATATTTGCACAGAATAGAGCAAAGACCACATGTGCCAGCTGACCTGGCTCCCCTCTACTCCCTTTATGATGATCCTTTTACAGTGTGTCAGAAAACAATTTTCTCCAATTCTTGCTTTAAACAGTGAGCTGTGTAGGAGAATCCCTGATGGGATCCACCAGCCAGGCATTTCTGTACTCTCTTCACACCAGAACAGCCACATACTTGATTGAAAGTTGTGACCTCTTTGCTGAGGCTACAGTAATTACAATTTTAATTAACCTCTGCACTTTCTGCAACCAATAGGTAACTTTTTTCCCTTATTGACAGAATTAACCAGTTCTCACTTCCATCATAAACCCCAATAACAACAACTCCTCTCCCACCACATGATTTAGAGGCAGAAGACATGAAGAGGGTAGGAAATGGGTCCCTCCCTCCTTCCACCCACTCCTCCACAGATGGGACGCCTCCTTCTCCTACTGCCATCTCTCATTTAACAGGCCACTTCAGTTTCCTGCTTCAGCCTCTGTAACAGCCTAGGAAAAGTGAAAAAAATCCATAGTCACTCCTCCCTGACGAGCTTGTAGCTCCTGATTTTACATTCTAATGATTTCCAGACTGGTCCCTTTCCATTACTGAATGAATACTGAGTGCTACATACACTTTTCCATCTCTTAAACTTAAATCCATGCCACTCCTGAGCCATTAAAATACAAAAGGGTGTCAGAGACATTTTGTGAACACCCAGTCCAGCTCTCCCTATAATATATTGGAATTTTCAGTCAGTTTTAATGGAGGTTGGATCAGACCTCCCAGAGTGTAAAAATTACAATTTTCATGCTCAGATGGTTCCAAAATAGAGGATTTGCTTCAGCTTTTGAAAACGATACAGATGTGTACTGAAAATATGAAATTATGTAGATATTCAGATATGGGACTCCAACAGCAAAATAAAAGTCCTCTTCAAATTTTTGCACACCTTTCAGTGAAAACAGCTAAATAAGCCACTAATGTAATATCTGCTGGAGCATTTCAGGAAAAATATCTTTGGGGGGAGAGTGGAGGGTCTAGCTAATAAACAATCCAAAGCAGGTAACACTGGTAATTAAAAATTATCATCGCTCTTATCTGTCATGATCTGGATGGCTTTGGGGCTTCTCTCTGAATGGATCTCAAAATTTCTGCTCTGATTGTTGCAAATCAAAGTTTTATCCTGGAGAGAGACCGTTCAACCCTGCTCCATCACCCTCACGAAGGGAGAGTTTGTTGCCAGGGCTAACACATTATCTCGTCCTTCACAGGCTGGGAAGGGTCTCCAGTTCTGGGCTGGGCTTCCCCACTCATATAGGGGTGAAGGAGGTGCTGGGAACTCCAGAGCTGGTGCCCAGCACATCAGGACTGTAACCTTTTGTTGGTCTTCCTATTCTTTCTCTTCCCAGGGCCACCAAGTAATTCTTTCTTTGATCTGGTTCATTTTCACAAATATTTAAGCTGTCTGAGGGGCTCTTGGGCAAACAGAGAGCACATGTGGCCCTTGGGACTGGCTGTTCTCCAGCAAGGCATGGAAGTAGCTGTGACCTAGGAAAGAATTTGGGGGATGGCGGGAAGAGGAGAGCATCAAGAGCTCCATTACAAGACTGATTAGAGTGTCTTAACAAAAGCTAGAAGTTCCTTAATCATCCTTCAAGGTTAAAAGGTTCACGTTGTATTCCCATGTGCTCTGACCTTCCCTAGTTAGCATGCTGATGGTATTTCACATCTGAAATATGAATAAGCTATTCATTATCATCACAGCCATTATTCTTCTGCAAGTCACCAGAAAGAAAAAGTTGCTTCTTTTCACAGGAGACAAGGTCAATCTACTCCATCAGTCAACTAAGCCTGAATAATGTATAAACTGTTTTTCACAGCAGGCTCTCTCAGCTGAGCAGGTGATAAGCAATGCATATCCATAAGGATGGACAGCCAGGAAAGATAATCTACTGTTTGGAAATATTTTTACTGTGAAGTATTTGCTATGTCTGCTACAGCATCATCTGAATGAGTGGGCCTTTGTGGATAGAAACCTGATTCTGTTATCTCTTTGCTACAATTCCATCTCTTTAATAAGGTGGGAGTTACGGTGCAGTTCATACTGGACAGAATGGGGATTACAGAGAAGGAAATATTTATTTTATCATTCTTGTGGTTGGTATCAGCAATATCTGCATTCAGTGCCCAGGTGGAGTCAGGTACAGCTTGTAGGGAGAGGTAACAGCTTTCATTAGGCCCGCTAAAACAGTTGAACAAAACAGAATATCTGGGCACAAGAGCCTTTTGGGAGGTTAGAAAAAATGGCTCAATTTTGTTGATGTTTCTCCTTAGGCCCGAGGAAGGGCTTATGTGCCAAAAAGCTTGCCTGGTTTTAGCAGCTGTATCACTTCACTCAAAATACTCTCTCACCTCTCCTTTCAAACTGCCTCAATATATCCTTAGGGTATCATGACACAACAACATTACTGTTAGTTACATTAACCATCTCACATAATGAGAATTAATGAGAATTCTGCCATTGTGAAGAGTGCAGCAGAGCACTAAAGACATTCTTAACATTTTTCTACTTGTTTGATGCTATTTCTTTTTCATTTATTAACTTAATTGGGGGACACACAGATGGAACACACACAGTGATCACTTTTCCCTACCTCTGGTGATGAAGTTACAACTTCATACAATATGAGTATGTGAAATACAACTATTGCGGTTTCAAGGAGTTTATTTTCTTCCTGTTTTCTCTGCCTGTTTCTCTGCCTAAAACCCTAATAGAAACTTAAACTTTTTTGATTTTGACAGGGATGTATTTCCATAAAGCCCCAATCCATTACAAATGGAAATCAAGGCCAAGGCTGAGTGAGTTGACTGAATTGCTTAATTTCTCAGCAACTAGTAATAACTGTACCTATAAAAGCCTGATGCTGCCAGAAATGCCAGTGTCCTGATATCTCTGCAGTTATCCCTTTAAGGATGATGAGTTTAAGGTCAGCAGAAGGTAAAGTCCTCAAAAGCCAGAGAACTGTAAGCCCACTTGAAGGATTTGTTTAAATCTTCCCTGAAATTCCACTGTTATCCGTATCCTTATCCCGCAGCTTACACTTGGTCTAAGTGCTACCCTAAACCCATTAGGAGTGATTTCACAAGCACCGTGTAAATGATGAACAATTGTAATTCCTGTCTGCATGAATGATAATAATAAATCAGAATTTTTCTTTAAGTGCTTTAGGTCAGATTTTCCAAGTCAAGCCTCCATTTAACAAGTTTCTCACGATAAGGCTACTCACTCCTCTCTAGAAGAGGGAGGGCTGCGGGACATGTGTCAAAATGATAAGAGCAGCCTGTTTCCACAGTCTTACTAATATCAGGTTATTCCTATGTTAATAATGCAACTGCCTGGAAAAAAACAGTCTGAAAGAAGCAAAGCAATTATGAAATATCTGTGGCGGAACAGATGGGACAACCAGTGGGAGATTGACATGGTTGAAAATAGGGTAGAACCAGTTCTTTAAGGTTTGCCTGGAAAGTTGCTACAAAAGGGATGCTGTTTTCTGCAGTGCTAATATCTGAGCCTATGAAGTCCCAAGTTACCTTGAAGAAGGAAATGAAGATTTTTTGCTTTCATGACAAGTCAGCTGATATTATTTAAGCAGCAAAATCAAGGGATTTAACTTTGACATATTTGAAGTAAATGTTATTTTATATTCACCCATATATTACATCAAAAATTTTTCATATTGATACATTTCTTACTAATTGTATGAGTAGAAACTTAATAATTTAATTTTTAATTTTTAGAACTTGAGAAAAAAAAATTACTTTTTCAGGCCCAAAGGAAACCTGAAAAGTATTTTTTAATTCAGCCGAACTATGCTTTAAAAAAAGATTTTTAATTTTTATAAGGGTATGAATAAGGCCATTTATGGGAAATATGTTAGATTATATTATCACCCATGTATATATAGGCTACAAAGGGTTAGGCAATAGTTATGTCAGGCACTTCCATGGTCTGGGGTTCAGAAACCCTGATAGAGAAACTTGCCAAGTGCCCTTGTCCCCTTTTCACCTTGTAATCCTGAGGGTCTTTTCCACATAAAACAAATGTCCTCAGTGGGAGGAAAACAGAGCTGGGTGGTGAGTCTGGACGGAGTCGGAAGTGACACACTGCAGTTTTGCTCTAGAACTTGGCAATAATTATTTTCTCTTTTTCACTGGAAAAAATGCACCTTTTTTCCCCTTATCAACTCTGCCTGTTTGGATAACAATATTTTAAATGAAAATGAGAAAGAGGATTAGTGCTTTGATCAGCTGTAATTGCATTCACACCTATAGCATCTCAAGTACTGTTTTCTCCTAAATCTTACAGGAATTTTCAGTGACTTGAAGTGACTCAGTAAATTCTTGAGAAGGCATCAGACCATGCAGGAGGTTTCAATACACTGATTTTTATTTATTATATGCTTGAGTGGTTTCTGAACCAAGAGAACGCCACGCGTGGTTACATAAGAACTGGAGCACACGGTAAGCAGAGCAGATGTTGCTGTGACCAGGGCTCAGAGCCCTAATTGCCAGCTGGCATGTTTTCCTCAATTTGTTGGACATATCGACTTGCCAGGATGAAATGTGAAGTTCCTCTGAACTCTGGAAATATTGAGTGTGTAGCTCATCACTTCCTGTGGAGTGAGATGCTAATTATAAATGCCACTCCTCATTATCTGTGGAACACTGCTAGTTTATATACTTGCTAATCTCAAAACTCAAATCCAGACTCAGGAATGACAATATCCAATTTTCTCCACTACTGCTTCTGCAGGCAGCTCTCAAGATAGCTTTTAGAGATTAAATCTCTTAGGCATTAGTGGCATCAGCAGTACTTCTTTTCTGATCAGCAAAGAGCTTGAAACACTGTGACAGTTCCTTGGTGGACCTCATATTTCTGTACAAACCAGATTTATATGCCAGCATCCTCCAGCCGTTTTCTATGGAGGCAAAAAATGTCTTTACCAATAATTTCATTTGAAATAAATTACTTAAAAATTCATTTTACAGCTGCAGATTTCTGGACCTACAGGGAAAATCCAGACACCAGTCTCAGATCAGGAGGTCTAGGCCACATGGAGTCTCCAGAAGCAGGACAATGATCTTCAACTATTGCAAAAACTAATTGAAGGTAAGATACGAGAACTGAGAGTAACAGCATTTTTGAAGAGTTTGCAAACACCATCAAGGATCCTACAGCCAAGGAGGATGTAAAAACCCCATCATGGGTATTTCTTACAGGTGCACAGAACAGTGCTGCTGCAGATGATGAATTGACTGTTAACCTGAAAGCAAATGGAACATTTATTACTGTTAACCTGAGCACAGGTGCCAACGCCAGCACGGTGCCACAGGATGTGATAACAGCCCTGAGAGAAAGCAGGGTGCAGAAAACAGCTGGTTCATGCCGGGAGGAAAACTCTGCTTGCCCTCCAGCAGGAAGCAAGGAGAGGGTGCGGATGGATAATCCTCTGCTGGAAGATGAAACAGAATACATTCACTTAAAGGCTGCACCCTTCCATTTCTGTCTAATTTGATAAACATTTAGAAATACCACCTTTTCCATGCATAATAACCATGAAGTTCGTCCTGCTTTGAATGTGCAGCTGGGCTAGATGACCTCCAGAACGCCCTTCCAACCTAAATTGTTCCATGATTTTATACTTATGAACAGGTTCCTTGTCAGGTATTCTTCAGATGCCTCAAGGTTTTACCTGAAGCCCTAAGGAAGAGTGCAGCCATTTGTGTGCCATCAGCTTCCCTAAAGAGACAAGGCTGGCGTGTGGGTTGAGTTTGGTACCTAAAATACCTCTCTGGAAAAAAATAGGCATGTTTTGTAATCTATGATCACAGCTGCCATTAGTAAATCTTTGGTTTGTGAGGAAAAGGTATCACCACAAATAGAAGAACATGAGAAAACTTGAGAGTAATTTTGTAAATTGACTTTATGTTAACTACACTGATACATACAGAAAAATACATATTTGGGGCTGCTTTCAGCTATAAACTTTTCTGGTTTTCAATGTAACAGAAACCTGAAAATTATATTTGCACAAAACTTAAACATAGAAAATTCTGTAGAAATAGTTTAAATTCATATTATACTGATTAGGACAAACAAACTATTATCTAGCAGTCAGAAGCTGAGATAGGAGCAGAAATTGTGAGAGCCACTGCTGAAGGTGAAATCCTGAGCAAAATAACTAAGGTTTTTAGTGCAGGATTAGCAAGCCAGCTTCTTCCTAGCATCTATCATAAGTAGGGTGTTGATTTCTACAAATGATGTGCTTAGAGACACTAGATAGAAGTATGTAATCTGGAACAAAACATAATGTGGAAAAGGGCATGCAAAAATGCTGCAAGTAGCTGCATGCCAATTTATAGATATTTATAAGCCTGAAAAGTTACAGCTCTGTGCATCATCCTATCCACAGGTGTATCAGAATTACGCACTCTTCAGAAAACAACAGAAATCCATTCAGGTTGTTTCCCCTCCCCCTCTATATTTATATTATAAAAAAATATTAGTATAGAATTTATAAAGGTTAATTGAAGATGTCCTGTACATCTCCAGGGAAGGTGGCCAACAGCAACTGCAATTAACTTTGCAGAAACAGACATTTTATGACAGATTTGTCAGGTCCAGCTGGGAATTTCTGTACAAAGAAAACAGCAATGCAAACCAGGTATCTACTAACACCTGCCCTAAGTCAGGCAGAGAAGTGTCTTGGGCACTCACTTGATTAGTAGTGAAACGGGGGGGTTTCTGGAGTGACTCTCTTCCTTAGAGAATTCCAACAAGGGCTGGAACTCAGTCAGCTGTCAGAATTTGTGTTTTTATAAGAAGCCAGTGGAAAACACATACTCACTTTCTTATCCTTCCTGACCTGATCTCTTCCCCAGCTCTCTGAGATTACCTTGCTGGTCAGGCTATGGGCTGTCTCTTTTACACCTATTGAATATTCAACTATTTCCACAAAGCTCCAGCAAGACTCAAAGATGGAAAGCAAGTGCCTGGTCCCGAGGGCCGGCAATTAGAGCACTGGTCTGGTATGGCAGAAAGGAGATCGTTGTTTCCAGCCCAGGGCATATCTAATTGTTTATAAAGCAGAGCATTGATCCTGGCTTAGACTGTGAAAGTCAATGATTCAGGTGTAAGAATTCATAATCCATTAGATAAAATATTCTTATTTCTAAAATTGGAGCAATGTACAACCTCAGCTTTATTTCATATCAGTCTTTTTATCCTCTTGCATGACTGGTTCTGTAGGAGATAATTTACCAGCCAGTCATGGCATCATATAAAAACACAGGGATATACATACACCCACAAGCATGCAGGGCTTCACAAAGCTCAGTCTTTAGAGAACATTTGTCTTACTTAACTAGGACAGATAAATTTTATTGCTTCTGTTGATTTTTTTCACAGAAACCAGGACATTAGTTAAACAGTAGACTAGGTTTATAATCCTCAGGAAATGGCTAGTTAGGCATTTATGGATGATGATCCTGGCACGCCACGTGTGAAATAGCCTGGTTATCATTTATACCTTATACCACTTCATTTATTCTTTGCTATATCTTTAACCGAATGAAAAAAAAATTCTATTGATTGAGAAAAACTTAGCTGACACTCTGAAATGAAATTCAACATCCTGTACAAACATTTCATTGATTTGAAAACTCATTTTACAGCATTTCGTATTTTGTCACTAGATACTATTATTCTTGTTTCACTGCATGTGCATTTCCTTCCTGATCATAGTACTGTGCTGTTTTTTCTATAGCTTGTGCTACTTAAGTTACACAGAAAAGGGAATAACAATTAAAATTTACAGGAAAAAGTAAGAGAAATGGATTGATCCTAACAGAAAACCTGACAGTCCCAATAACTCTTTGGTTTCTTGCAGATACACTGCAGGAAAGGTGAAATGCTTGATGAAGGAGAATAAACTAGTTTGTCTTGGCACCAGAGAACTCCATGAGCCATCTTTTTGAAGAAAAAGAAGTGAAACTTTAACTTTTAGTGCATTTAACAACACAAGTGACTGATTCTTGTACTGTATATAGAAATGAATTGGGGACATTAAAATAGCATTTCTTCTTTCATTTCCTCTACCTTCTGCTCCCTGTGAAGCCTTTTCAAGGCAGCCAGTGACTTGCTTCATTTCAGGGAACATATGATATTCCTTTTTTCTTACTTCAATCTCTGAATGTGTTTAATAATAACTTGCATTTTTGGAGCATCTTTTCTGAGGGTAGTAGCTCTTCTCTGGACTGAATCCAAACTTTGGTCCTTCTGCGATTTTTCACTTCTGCAATTTATAGAGTAGACTCACGGAATCACAGATCAGTTTGGGTTGGAAGGGACCTTAAAGACCATCTGGTTCCAAGCCCCCTGCCATGGGCAGGGACACCATTCACTAGACCAGGTTACTCCTATTTGGTTTTGAACACTTCCAGGGATGGAGCATCCACAGTTTTTCTTGGCAACCTGTGCCAGTGCTTCACCATCCTCACAGGAAAGATTTTCCCCCTCGTACCTCATCTAACTCTACCCTCTTTCAGTTTGAAGCCATTACCCCTTGTCCTATCACTGCATGCCCATGTAAAAAGTCCTTCCACCCACTGTGCCCTCCACACCCACTACAGAGGTCCTCAGAGTCTCATTCTTGGTCTTCACCTTTGTTGCTTTAGCCTCAAAAGTAGCTTTACTCTGGGTTTTAAACAGGAATACTGTGTCAGTGTGGACAGACTGTACGTCTCCTTCAACTCTCTTCAGTAACCACACTCACTTACCAGCCTGACTCAGTTCTTTTGTCCGCAGTATCACTGTGACTTCCCACTCTTCTGTATTCCAACAATGAAATCACCCAGCTGGGTGAAAACATACAAACCTCTGCAAGTCCCAGCCTGAGCTCTGACAGCAATCCAAGTTTTGGGAGACTCCTCTTCAGCTCTTTAGCTAGAAGTCTGGATTCTCCACGAATTTGGCAGGCCCTTGCTTTTTCACAAAGAGATATTTCAGAAGTGGGAAGATTTGGCAGACACAGACAAAAGCTGAGGGTGTGATGGCACAGACCGACTCAGAGGAGAAGTGGAAGGACTGGTCAGACCTCCTGAGCCCTGGCACACTGTGGGGAGGGATGCAGGAATTGATGGACCACAAAGCTGGGCATAATCTAGAACCAAGTTTAAAACAGGGTAAGTTAAAAACCAATGTAAGGAAAGAAAACAACATAAGAGATCTTTAAACAGACTATGTCTGACTCTTGTGATGCTGTTGCTTGATTTCATTTCATTTTATGGAAAACTCCACAAAATGAGGCTCATCAGCAAAAGCAGAAGTTAGTACTACTTCTTGTTGAGTATCTGAAATCATAATTAATTTCAAAAACCAGGGTTGAAGTTTTCTCTCACTTCAATTTATCATTGAAGAATACACTGGAGATTCAAATCTGAGCTAGTCTTGTCCATTGGGCTTAAAGGCTACAATTTAGGTGAACCAAGCTGAATCTGGTATTCCTGGAATGATTGTAATCTCAAACTAAATGCTTTCATGTTGTGTTTGCAGTGTAAATATAAAAAAAAAAAAAAAAGGAAAGAAAAAAATCAGAATGTTTCCAACCCCATTTGCTGAAGAAACACAAACACAGTAAGGGCACAGAAACATGCAGATCAAAGAAGACAAAATACATGTATTCATTTATTTCCCATCAGCTGCATGCTCTCATCCATGGGTATTGGGCAGGAAACGTAGTGGGTTTTTTTTTTAATTTTCATAATTTCAGATATTATTTTACTTTACTTCCAAAAGCATCCCGTAAAAAAATGAGAGAGTGGCAGAAGGAGAGCCTGAAAGCCAGTAAGCAAGTCCCCTGGTGATTAATATAGGCATTTACCTTAAGACACAGGAGGCTGAATTTGAAGTCCACCTTTCAAATCAGGCAGAGCAGGGATGGGAAGCTACCAGGGGATTTGGGGTCAGGGCAAGGATGACTCCCAGAGGTTGCTTATCAGATTTTCTTCCCAATGTGCTAATTATTTCTCTGTCTTTTCTTCCACTACTATAAAAACCCTATGATACTTGAAGGGAAGAGAAACTTGACTCTTCACACAAGCAAGGAATGGGATTATAGGGCATATCAAGGGACTGTTGTGAGCAGATTCCTTCAAAGATGTAGGCAGTGCAGAGAAATGCATGAGCTATGGGAACCTCTGCAAGCTCAGGAATAATGAAAATATAAAGACCTATTTGAGTTTGTCAAGAGAGGTCTCAAGTTTTGGTCTATAGAAGTCAATGGTGAATATCCTGACCCATCATTTCTTTGGCTACATTCACTCTGACATTAATGGGATCATGATTTCATTCCTAGACTTCACAGTGAGGGGGAAGCAACAATAAGGATGACTGTTCCCCATCTGCAGACACTCATCTCTTTATAATAGCTTCATTCATCTTTCTGCATAGGTCATCTGGTTTGTGCATTTCTTAATATCCCCGGGATTTGGGGGAGGAGGGGACTGAGGGAAAAAAGTTCCATAAGAGAATTCATATTCCATAAAGAACAAGTCTTTTGAGAAGCTGTTGGATGATTTTGACCTTTCACACTGCAACATCTTTAATTCAAATCCTATGCTAGATTTAGATCATGGTGCTTCAACAACCCAAGCCTGTTCAATTTGCTCCTTTTCAGTTCAAGTTAGCATTTATTATGATTTTCCTGGGTTATCATATAACATGCCTGTTACTGTTCATGTTTTACAATAGTTTAGCAAAAAAAAAAATCAATGTTTACAGTAGGTTAAGGAGCTGTTCTTTCCAGTCTATAAGTGGTTTAATGCATGGCTGCTCCCTGAATGGTAACTTGCTCTTGAAAATAATTGCATAATCCCCATGTTATTTCATTGCCATTGGCACACTATGTCATAGATTTGCTTGTTGCTTTCTGTCACACACATGTCACTTGGGTGACCTTAATCCCATTAAGAACAGTGTGCTGTTAAAGCCCCCTTATGAAGTCAGGTCCCTTTATAGCACTGTGATTATGGCCTAGCTTGTCATTTTGTGTCACCTTGCAGGATTCCTAATACAGAGCGCTCATAGTACTTTCTCTACATTTTTACTATGAGAGCACAACGTTCAGCAATATGTTTGGAGGAATAATAATCCCTCCAGCCACTGGGGATGGCCATAACCCAGCCAACATGCCACGGATTCTGGAGCTGTGGCTGGGAGCGGTGTTGATGTTGCTGACCACTGTGATGGACTATTCCCATTAGAGGCCACTCCAGCTGGATGCAATTTAAAGGAGCCCTGAGGGGGTGCTCTAAACTTACAGCTCCTGCAATTCTGGGGTATAAGGAAAGCAAAAAAGGTGGTTTGAAGCCATATGTTTCTCAGCTGTCCCCCCTTCCCCCAGCACTCCCCAGCATGCCAGGCACATACTCCATAACCCACAAGCCAAGCTTTGACACAGACAAAAATTTGGCTAAGCATGGGAAAAAAACTGTATTTGAACTTAATATATGCTGAGTAAAATGTTCAGATCACCTACAGCCGTATCTCTTGTCAGTAAAACAGCATGAAAAAGCCACATAGATTCTTCACGAGGCCAGAGAAACACAGTTGTACAAAACAAACATTTATTAATATTGCGTGCAAACCACTCAGCAGAAGTAAAGTGTTAAAACAGACCATGTTTATTTAGTTTAGCATACAAGCAGAGCAGCATTAGGCATGGCTGAGTTACACTTTTCAAGGACCATAGCTTTCATGAAGGGGAAAAGGCTTCTATTAAAGGCTCCAACTAGCTGGAAATTAGGTGCATGGCACCAAATTTTTGGCTCTTGGAGATGAAACTAGCTAGTGGCATGAACTGATGATAAGCAATGCTTACATCCCTTGCTCATACAGAGCAGGACCATCTCCCAGTGTGCCTACCTCCACTGCTCTCCTTTCACAGCTTTCTGGCTTCTTTGTAAAAACAGCTGACAAAGATGCTGCTGCCTGCTTTCATTTTTTATTATTCCTGTAATTATTTATAATATTAAATTCTGTGGGAGAATGGTTAGCAGCAGCACAAAGTTTTTCCTCATCAAGTTAGGTTGGCTTAGACTGCCATTTAAAGCCTTCAGAATTAACAGTGTTATTTTCTTCAGTCGAAGCAACAAACAAAAACACCAGGGCAGAATACTTCAGCTGATAAAAACAATCTCCACACATATACATTAAAAGCATATTTCCATACCTTATATTCTAGATTAAAGCTCCACGTTAAGTTTACAACCCCACCTGCAGAATTCTTGACCTATCTTTAAAGCTAGATTTGGGAAAAAAGGAAAAGGGAAAATAGGGTTTTTTTTCTTTGTAGATTTGCAACATATTGAATGACCAATAGGGTCTACTCCTCCAAATATCTGGGTTGATGTTCCGCTATTACATTTTTTTTATATTATGCATTTCATGATGGGTATGATATTTAATGTTGACACGAATCAAGAGGAATCAAGTCGGCAAACTCCTCGTGTACATTCCAGCTGCTTCACTTCCTTTTTTTAAATGGATACACTTAAAAAAACCCAACTCTTTTCTTTCTTTTTGTCAAATGTCTTCCTCCTATAGAGGTCTCAAGCCTCAAATATATATAGTTTAGTGTCATTATTTCTCTAAAACTCTAAATAATGGAACACTTTTCATTGGAAAAAATTACAAAAGGCAAAAGCTGCTTGCCAAGCATCTGTTGACCTGTATTTGGTCAATAAACTCTCTCAGGACATAGGCACAATGCTCCTGTGTCTTGAATTGCGTGCAGATCAATATCACAGTCTGACAAAATGTAAATATAAATTGACTTAATAAATTTATTTTGACTTAGATACATAAGATTTGGCTTGTTATGCCCCTATCATCAGGAAGTAATGGAAACGATGAGGACATGTATCACCCAACACTCATCATTTTGAAAATTCACAAATATATGCCAAAGTGATGTCAAACTTTGACCAAGTTTCAGCTGAATAGATGCCAATTAATGGTTTTGAGCAGAAGCCATGCAAAACTCAGTGGTTTAGACCGAATTTGGAGGGTCACCAAAAGCATAACAATATCTAAACCAGTAATAATTTAAGTGGAGCCAATAAAGTTCCACCCTTGTGAGGTGGAGTATTGAAATCCGACCGAAGGGTGATAAAAGTCTACAGGCTGGAAAGCAGAAAGAGACACACTACTTCTGTTTCCATGGGCCAACACAGCAAAGCCTGGGTAGCTCTGCTGGGTAGTTACTGCTTTCATCTGTCAACAGACTCCTTACTTACTCCTCACTTTCAATCATCTCCGCTTTCCTAATAGAAGCTTTATGGCAAGGTTTTAGGAAATGCCAGGATAAGATGCGTTCTCACAGGATAAGAGGTGTTCTTACAAAAACGATGGTGTCATCTCCACATTTCCTGAGAAATATTTTTAACAGAAAAATCTCCTGGCCCACTCCAGAGCACTCTGTGCTTTTTGCCTGTCTTCTGGAAGACAGAGGGATGACTGGAAAGAGAGCTTTTACCTCTAGCTCACAACATCTAACTCAGCACAGCTCAGTAGTAACTAAACATTTGGTAGTAATTTGACAGCCTATGTCAACCAAGTTATCAGCCTGAATAAATCTTTTGCATGGAAAACAGCCACTTTCAGTTGTCAAAAATTGCACATTTGATGACAACGACTTTTCAGGGAAATAAATGTGGTTTTGAGGAGTATATTTAGAGGTACAATCTCCCAATATACAACACAGAAATATAAACATATTGAGACAACATCTAAGATTGGAAGAACAATTTTATAACAGAATCTGAAAGTACAATTCATTGCTTCAGGCAATTTTCTTCTACCCTAGTAAAGCAGACTGCACAATGAAAACTCTGCAAACAAAACCGAAAAGGCACACAACAAACTTTACGAAGACCATTTCTTTGAGACAACTTTTTCAGTGATGACAGTTTTCTGAATTTCAGTTTCTGAATCTAAGCAGAATGCAGAGACTCTAATTTAATTTTACGTGCAAGGTTCTGTGGAATCAGGTCTTAGGTCTTTAGAGATCTGAAATACCCATGCAGGATTTGGGGGTTTTTGTCCCTCTGAATTTGAAGACACCCTGAAAAAGTAAATCTGAAAGATATGAACTATCCTACCTATTTTTATTTTCCCTATCTCCTTTATTTTAAGGGGAAACGACTTTAAAGACAACTTTAGTAGCAACTTGAATTGGCATTGTGTTGGCTTTTTGTATCTTCGGCTTCGGATTTCCAATGACCACTGTGATTATTCAGTTACACATTTGTTGGGAAAATACACACACACACAGCACTCAGGAGTAGATGGGCAGCAACAGGGCTCAGGTTGCTGTGTAGTGCACAAATCTTAGCTGTATTTAATTACCTGGGAAATATTACAGGATCATACAATTCCAAACTGCTATAGGTGTCAGATATATATGACCATGTCTGCATTTGGCAAAATGTAATTGCACTCCAGGTATTTTATCTTTTACTGTGTTTTGATTGTTTAATGTTATTCTAAGCTAAAGCTTTTCCCACCACCCAAACCAATCCAGCTTTGCATTTTTATTGGGTGCTATCTGACTGACTGACTATGAAAAAAATTTTGAAAGATTATGTGATTCTTTTTCAGAGCTCTGTGAGCCAGAGATTTTTAAATTTTTTTGTTTCATTTTTGGAAGTATTAATTTAATTTATTAGTTATGAAAATTGTGGGCTAGAGACAGAAGAAAATAAATCATTCTCGCCCTGGAACATGTGCAGCTGCCCCGTGGACCACCCTCAGCTGCAGCTTTCTAGTAGCAAGGATGGAGCCTATGTTTCCTCTGTCTCATAAAGGTCTCACCATCTCCTCAAAAGCAAGGCGGGTGGCAGCTGAAGTGATTTTCTGGTGCCGGTGAGACTGAGGACAGCTGAGAAGGCCACTGGACACTGAGTGTCCTACCTCAGTGAGCCCTACAGTGCTGATGTAAGAACTCTGGCACAGAGTGGGAGATGCTCTCATCACTCTCTCAAAGCAAGTTCAGATGCCATTTCTGCTATCATTCCTCCTTGCAAGCCATTCCTCCATGTACAAGGGCACGTATTTCTTGGGAAAAGCAGACAATCCATTGCCAACATCAGCTATAAGCAAGGGAACTTCTTGCTGTGACCCACTCTGACAACCCATGGGTTTATTTGTGGTTCCTGGGCAGTGCATGAGTGACTGGAACCAGAAAACTCTGGGACTCCTGGGCACTCCTAGGTACAAGAAAATGCTCTGACAGAGGCTACAGATACTTTTTGTCCTGTGCAAATGACTAAGCCTTTGCTAAAAGTTCAAAAAAGCTTGCTTTAAGATTACATCTCTACCTGGTATTTATCCTCCAGAACTTTTCCATTACATCCTCCAAAATGGGCACCTCCCAGATGGCCGTATTTCTGTGAGCAACAGAAAGGAAGTGAGAAAGATGGACTAGTGACAGCACAAGAAAAAAAAAAGACAAGCCAGTTTTTCACAGATTTCCAGCCTGATCAGTTTGCTGTATTAAATTGCCCTCCTCTGCTCTGCTGTAAGTTGTTAATACTCCGATTGTTTAAAGGGTATCTGGATCCCCGTGGAAGCAGAAAAGAGTTACATGTTTTCTGTGGCTCCTTACAGGCTGGGAGTTTGGAGAAGAAGGAAAATGAAAGAAAAATGAACTAAACACTCCTGGGTATCTATGGAAAAGAATAGTTGCTTTTGCCATTGAGTCGTATATCAATATGACTCCTTTCCTCAGGGAATGAAATGTTGGAGGAGAAAGGAATGAGGAATAACTTTAATCAGCTATTTCACACTAACAGCACTCAATCTGAGATGAACATTAGTAAGGGCTTGGCGCCCTTTGCAGGTACCTGAGCCTCAAGGCTACACAACGTGCCCAAACCATGTAACAACAGCCTGCTGGCACCCTCCTCTTTGTTATTCCTAATGAGATAATCCCAGAGAGAAGAGAGAGGGAAAGGAGCATTTCTTGTCCACATCAAACAGAACCACCCCATATCAGTCTTAGAAGAAGAAACAAAGCCTGGTTGTACAGGCTCCTCTGGCACACTGTTTTTTGGAGGGGAACTAACAACGTCATTCCCAGTGTGCAGGATAGGGGCTCCTCAGAATCATGCCCAGTGCTCTCCTCTGGCATGTACAGACTTTCCCACTGGTTGTAACCTGTCTTCCTAAGGAAAACAGATCCTGTAAGGAACGCCAGGGTGCTCTAAAAGCGTGTGAGTCAAGTTTCCCTGATGGCCTTTAAGTGAAGTTAAAGATGTAAAGGGGGCCTCCCAACTCAGTCCAAACAACAAAACTAAAAAACCCACTGTTTTAACACACCCATGAAATATATCTGTAAATGGTAATATTTTTAGTCAAAACCTGTTGAAGCATCAGTAATTTCACATTTAAGCACATGAAACAACTCAGACCATGGGGAAGAGAACACTGTGATGTGGACTTGGCAATGCTGGGTTAACCGTGGGAGACAATGATCTTAGAGGTAATTCTGTGATTCTCTGAAAGGACTGGACTTGCAACCAGAGGCACCAGAATCTGTTCCTGGGAATGACTTAAGGATATTCCCCTCATCTCTTCTCAGTGACCTAAACGCTTCCTACTCTAAGTAGGTCACATATATAGCTGTGGCACTCATGGAAAGCATGGATGAGGAATAGACTTTGGCTGTGAAACCTTTCGTGCCATTACTTCATGAGGAATAGTATTAAGAAAAACAAGTCATACCTAAGCTCCATTAATTGGAAATTTAAAATCAAAAGCTGTATTTTCGAAGACTTCTTTGTCTTTGCAATGGATTAACGGTTCAAACATCAGGTGAAAATCTTGGTGATATATTTATGCTACAACAGCAGTTGTAGTTTCACATCTGAAGACTTAGTTTGCTATAAAAAAATGCCATGAAAGCAGTATATCTCCATGTGTTTAGTCAATAGGTAGTATAGACCAAAGTATAAATATGTCTCAAAAGGTATAAAAGCAGGGAACAGAGGGAAAAGGAGTTGTTATTGGAGGCACACCTTCTAAATTCAGTGTGCAGAAGAGAACCCAAATATCTACCAAACTCTAAATTTAGGAGAGTCCTAGAGCATGCCCATGCCTGTACATCTTGCATATGTGCACTGTGATGGGGTAAGAAGTGCATGGCCAAATAGCAGCTTACAGAGAGCTCTGCAGAGCTGAACTGCAGCACTATCCAGAGGCAGAGCCATGCCCTGTTCCTCTGCACTTCCTTACCCAGATATATATTGCTTCCATCCAAAACCTCTCCTGGAGGGTCTCCAAAATAAAACTGAACATAATGTACCAATACCCTCCTGACCTGGCTGGGTATTAATGGCTTTTTACATTCCATGTAAGAGCATTCATCTCACTGTAGTGAATTCAAAGTGTGAAAAGCTGCACTGAAGGCTCAGTTACCAGGGGCAAGGTTACAGAAATATTAGCACTCCAACTCATGCACAGGGGAGAAGATGAAGACTCAGGAAGCCTCTGACAGAAATTGTCTCATTAAATAAGCTTTTAAATCTCATTCAGCTTTTTTTTTTTAAGTACTATTTTATTTTGGATGTGTTTTGAGTCAGGGGGAAAAAAGCCACAATTAAATTGTTTCAAACTACATTGAACACTACATGTGCCTTTCCAGATGAAAAGGCAATTTTGTTTAACCAGAACTCTCCCATCTTTCTCAACCTATGCAACTAAAGTATTAAAATTATTTCCTTGCCATAAGTTTACACTGTGTAAGCCTTTCCTAGTCCTGGAGCAGCACCTGATGTTGTGTCTGGGATGAGATGAATTGCACATGTAGTGATCCTCTTCCAAAAAAATGTGCCAGTGGTGGGTTATCCTGATCTTCTGCAGGTTTAAATTAGAAATAAACCCACAGAGCTCACCAAATTACACGCCAAATGCAATCAATATGCAATATGCAGTTTATAAAGTGACAGCCAGTGTATTGCAGTAGGTACACAGCATCCTGGTCGATTTTAAATCCCTCTCCTCTGTTAGCGAAGCCGGTGCACATGAAGATATAGTGACCTAGGTGTGATCACATTTAATGGTTTCACAAAACACGTGCTATTTTTAACTTGGTTTCTTCTCGATTCCTCTTCTAAAACAGTGCATGTTGTTCTGCTGCTCTGAATCCTCCAAATGACTTTGAGGCTGTAATGTGTTGATGACAGCCATTTGCAGGGCTGGATTTAAATTTACCTTGTCCCACACCATTTATGCTACAACAGACACTTGACAGCCTGCAGTCAGGGAGAGAAAATGGGAATGGTTCAAAATCATTTCTCCCACAAAGTATAAAGAGAGACACTATGAGGGAAAAGAACTCATTAAGATAAAACGCTGCATTCAGAGCAATGTAAATTAAATATGGTGTTGGTGTGCTGGTTGTGGATAAGGAAAAAGGCAGAATACTTTTGTAGCAACATTTATTGTCCTGAAATGAGGCAGAAAGTTGCAATAGCATGACAGTGTGAAAGCTGCATGACAGATATTGTCTCCTTGGTACACTGATGTTCTCCAGCACCTGGTAGATGCAGATGTGTAGTAGTTATTCCCTCTAACACAGACAACTGGGCATGATCCTGGCAGAAGTAAGGGACATGAAGGATTAATGCTTATTATGACCAGACCAAAAAAAACCCAAACATTTAAACATAAGCTTTGCTGTGAAGTACTCACTTGACACCTGCTTTTGAAAAGTGAGTTCATCAGACACAAGTGCACATTTTTAGAAATGCAGAAAAGTGAAGCCTTCAGGGATTTTTGATGTAACATCATCTCTTTGCTGAAAATAAACTTTTATAAAAATGAGCTATTAATCACATTGGCTTTCCTAACAGCAACTTCACTCTGTAAAACTAAAAATATATTGTCAATTTTGCATAACCCATCTTTTGGCAAATATGGTGCTGTTTTGAAAAGACCTTTTGGGAAAGCCGGGAATGAGAACATTTCCCCTTGTACTATTGGCTGTTCCCCGCAGCATTAATATCTCAGGATGCAGAGACAGGAGCCGGCTCTGAGCTGGCTTAGCACTTTATTGCCCTTCCAACTATAGCTGGGCTGCCTTAAGTAATGTCAAAAAACACCCGTTCCCAGAGACAAAAAATGTGACCGAGTCTTACAGGGCTGCACAGAATTTTCACCTATGTCCCTTGCTGTCTGCACCTTTCCATGAAGAAGGGAGGATGGATGCAGAGGCTGCCCAAAGCATCCTGTGGATTCATCCCCTCATCAAAGAGAGACTCAGCTGGCCCTGGCTGAGCTCCTGCAGGGTCTTGGTGCTGCCAAGGTGTGCAGAGCAGGCTTCATGGAGCTGCGGATCAGGCTGGATATGTGCTCACACCGACGTGAACTTTTGCTTTTAACAGAAAAAAGTCATTTTGTGACTATGCGGATGCTTGGGATTATTTTAAGTGCATGGTAACAAAGGCTCTTCTGAGTTCAAGGCACAAGAATTTATAGCAGTGCATTAAAACCTGTATGTTAAAGAACTCAGAGGAGAACTGCCCTTACTGAAGGACTCTCAGCTCTGTAGTACTCCATTCCAGGGAAGCTTTCAGCAGCTCAGTAACATCACCATCAAGGAACTTGCTGTCCACTTCCTCACTGGAATAAAACCAGGTCCAGGTGCTCCCTTGCCTCGCCTCGTGTGCAGGCAGCACTGTCCAGCCACCCCTCAAATACCACCCCATCCTTCCCCATCAGGTTCCTTTCCCCTTATACAGTACCATTTATCTGGGAATTGCCCAAATGATGGCTCTGAGGCTCTCCCCTGCAGGTATCCCATGGAGATGGAGGAAGTTGAGGAGAATACAAGAGGGATTTGGAGTGCCTTGGTGAAATGCTATTAGCTCTATTTCTAGATGCTCTGTGGTTTTACTATATGTATTCATTGTTAACTTTCAACATCAGCTTATAATAGAGAAAGTGGATGTCTTGAGGGCTAAATTTGGAATTGCTGAAGCAAGAAAAATCTAAAATTGCAATTGCAGCCTAGTGAAACACTGAATTTACTCTTTAATTAAAATTTGTCATATAAACTCGAGCTCCTTCAGCATGCAGAGCATTTTCCCTCTCTATGCCTAATGTTTATACATTTGGTCTCTGTGGAAGGCAAATACAGTTTTCTTTTTGGTGACCACCCCCATTTTAATTGTAGCATGTTCTTTATCGGCTTTAGTCTGTGTCACTAAAATGGTTTGAGTGTTTCCCCCTCCAACTGATACAAATTTTCTGTAGTGCATGGGATAAGGGAGCTTATATATATTAAGGAGTTTATATATATTAAGGAATTTATACAATATATGTGTGTATGTATTATATGAATTTATATATATTTGCATTTATAGCTATATAGACACACACATATGAATGTATGTAATGTTCATATTCTTTATAACTAATATGAAGACCACACCTGGGCAGTAGAGAAACAATCTTTTTTTTTTCTTCTTCTTTCTCTGTCCAGAAAGGGATTTATATCTGCTATGAATTCACTCCCTGTGTGCAGCTGCAGCTTCTTCTGCAACAAAATAATGACACGTCTCTCCAATAGTGCTGCCACAATGGTGATTCACATCTATTTATATTCCATCTTGTCTTCTGTCACCGGTGTCAGACTTTAGCCTGCCCTTGCCCCTCCCCTTTTAGTTTGCTCCAGCGCTGATTGTTGCCATTACAAATGGCAATGTGAAGCTGTATGCAGCACGACAGCAGACAGAATTAAAGGGCTTAATGAACTACCCGTGCCACTGAGGGCTTCCTTTGCCGCAGCAGGAAGCAAAGACTCCAGTAGATCAATTAAAACATTCCTGTTGCAGAAAAATTATAGGAAGGGGTTTTTAAGTGAGGAAAGGAAATGTATGAGGGGATTATATGACTTCAGGCTTTGGTCTGGAAGAGCAAAATGAAATATTCAAGTCATTTTGCAGACATCTACAGCTGTCGATTAGGGATGTGTGCCGAGGCCATCCGGTGTGCTTCTGGCTGAAGCAGCAAAATAAAGTAGGCATGGTTACTAAATATATTATCTTTCAACAGTAATGCATACTGACAAAAAAAAAATTGTGAGGTTTTTGAAATAAGAACTGCAGAAAGACTTTAGGGGCATTGTGCAATTTAGAATAGTGAATGCTCTGGCTATTATTTGAGCTGCTCTGGCACTAAAGCAGCCCTAACATGAAGAAAGCTGATAAACTGCAGCAGTCTTGTAACAACACACCTCTGTTCATAGTTGATATATGTCCTCCATCCCAAAAGTTCCTAGAGAGTGGTATATTATAGCTAGGCTTGCAACATTTATTTTAACATTTCAATTCTGCATGCAGAAATAGGTTATTATAGAATCACAGAATGCTTTGGGTTGGGAGGCACCTGAAAGACCATCTCATTCCAACTCTCCCAGGGGAGGGACACCAGGCAGGGACACCTTCCACTAACCAGGTTGCTCACAGCGCTATCCAACCTGCCCTTGATCACTGCCAGGGATGGGGCATCCCCCATCTCTGGGCAATTTATGCCAGTGCCTCACCACCCTCACATCACTCATTTACATGTATTTCATACATCCCTTGTGTTGATTGATAGTATTCTGTGAACTGTAAGATTTGCGAGACGAAGAGAGTCTTGCTGTCAGTTTATTTATCTGTCACCAAACGGCACCCTGACAGTTATGGAAGTGTTTCTGGAGATAACACAGAGAAATGCTTGTTTCCAGCAATCTCTGCTGGACTCTGACTGCTCAGGAGATGCCCCTCGCTGTGAAATTTTATGTGGTTCCCGACCCATGACAGAGGATGACAGTGGATTCTGATCCTGATCCCAATCTGGACAGGAGCACCAGCATTTCTGACACATCCCACATCCAGTTTGAGGTCTAGAAATGTTGTGTAGATAGTCTGTGACATCGTTCTCTGGCCTCCTTAGTGCTGTAAAATCTCTGCAGCCCAGATTTCCTAACAAAGCGAAGGAGGCTCGGTACCGCTTAAGCCAACCTCAATTTACTAAAGCTTATTCTGGAATTGTAAGAACAAAATTACCCCATTACCAGAGATAAGAGAGTGGAAAACACCAGTGTGATTGTTTTCATAAATAATGAAAGGAAAATCTCCACTCAGCAGTGAACTGTTTTTATCTGAAAGAGTGGAATATTCAATCAGTGAACCCATCACTGTAGGAGACCTATACAGTCTGTCACAGACACAAATAAAAATGCAGCCAGCACACACAGGAGGTGATGCAGAAGAAACACAGAAAATAGAACTAGTTATTTTTTACTGCCATTAATATTACAAGAGGAACTGAGACAAAGGGAGCAGCTTCAGAATTCAGAGTAGTCTTCTCTTTAATGCCAGTAAAATAGTATCTAATGAGATATGTCATATCAAGAATAACACAAAATGAAGGCAAACACAGATATTTTATTAAGAAAACCACAGCACCAGTTATATAAAAAAATATTATTGTGAGATTCTGAAAAAATTCTTGATTTAATATGAATACCAGATATTCCTTCACATCACATTTCAGTCCCTTAGTTGTATAAGAGCATAAACATTTCCGAGAAAAAGAGGTGTTTTACTAAGCACAACAAGCTGCTGAGCATTTATTTCTCAGCTTGGATCCCCAAAACAGACTCATTTACTTCATGCTGCTGATTGAGACGATAACTTGCAGTATCAAAGATGCTTTATGAAATGTTTGACTGCAAAGAATAAAAAGAGAACATGATTTCCCATCATCTTTGAGCTCTGATAAAGAGGGTGTTCAAAAAATCAGATGCTAATTTGAATAAATGGCATCAAAACCACCTGCAAATGTTTACTTTCTGTGAGCGTAGAGAGACGAAAAACATAACTAGGATCGTGTCATCCGAGCGTACTTTAAAAGCTGCAGATGTCCCTGCAAATGTTAGGGACAAATCCAAGTGGAGCCTGATAAACGTTTTACCCAGAGAAGTTAACATGTAAATGGTGTCGCCTTCCCTGCTTTGTGTATTTTTTATTATGCAATTTAAAAACTTCTTGTTGAAATGACTAAAATAAAGTAGAATCCACAAGGCAATGGGCATTACTGGTGGTGTAAGTATTTGCTAAAAAGAGCTGGACCTCCACTAGAAGCTGTGTATTTCTCCAAGATCAATCAAAATTGATCAATTAACTTATTCATCTACCTTTCTATCTATCATAAAACAGCTTTTGATAACAGAAGCATCTGCTATCCCTTTCTTTCCTGCTACCTTTCCTGAGAGATTAACTCCCAATGTGCTTTTTTTCCCAAACACTTGTGATAATAAATTTAATTAATAACTCTAGACTACAGGAAAAATGTAGTATCCTGTCAGATAATCACAATTACATAACTCAAGCATTAGTTTGGCTGTAAAGAGGCAAATATTCACAGTAGATTTATTCATGAATGATCTATTGATTAAAAAATCATGATAGTCAACTGTGAATATTAATTTATAGGTTATCTGTGAACACACAGACAAGACTAATTAAAGATGCTTATCTCTTGGATGACTTGCTCATCTCTAGTAATTCCTATTCGTACTGTCAAACAAAACACTTTTACAGACAACTTGCTAATTTCAGTCCACTCCACCATAAAAATTATCGATGGATGGTGTACCTTGTGCGGCATGAAAACTGCAATAAATTATAAATGTAGCACTTTGAAAATAATAGGAAAACAAATGCTTCTGAATTAAGTAGTCCCTCCCGCAGGCTCTCATTATGGAGATGAATTAGCATTTATTAGAATAAGCAATTGTGGTGGCCACTCAATTGGATCAGGAAACTGATCTGGATTAAAAACAAACCTGACAAGACAAACAAACTTTCAGTATGGATTTTAAGGATTATCTTCATTTCTCCAGGGTGATGGCATCCCACTTCAGTCTTCTGGAAAGCACCATCCCACCTATTTGAAAGGAAGAAAGTTTTTGATTTTGATTCTGAAAGAAAACAAAACTTCCTAAATCTGTTCTTGAAGAGGAGAGTTTTTATTTTTCAGCCAAAATACGCTCGGATTTCAATAGCTGGTATTGTTTTCTTCTGTAGCTTTGTAGACCTGAAACTCCAGCACGCTACAATTTTTAAGGATATGCCCAGCATGGGGGAATTCCCTGGACAGATGAGCTCTACATCATCTCAGTTTGGCTCTAGTAGAGGGTACCAGCCAGAGAGAAAGAGATTATAGCTCAATCTCTAACTGTTCTTCATGGCTGCTTGCTGTGTGCACAGTACCTGAGGAATCAGGCAGGCAAACCCAATTTACAACAGCTCCAAGGCAGTCCATAATTATCACAGCGGCCATCCTCAACTCTAGACACTCCTGATATGAGAAAAGCAAAGAGGTGGAAACCAGACACCTTTTTGTTCATGTGGAGAGTAATTATTCCTATGTAATTATTCTAAGTTCTGAAGTAATAATCCTGTAAACAGGAACCGCCAAAGTGAAAATAAACCATAACTACATTTTTGTTTAAAACTCTGATTCCTAACAAGGCTATAAATAACATCAAAGGAATCAATAAGGACAGAGCACTAATTTCTAAGCAACAAACTGTTTCTATGAAGTATTAGTTTCTATTAATTTCTTCATACAGAGAGATTTGAGAGTGGCTTCTCTTTATTAATTTTTGTCTCTTATGTGGAATCTACATTTAATATGCTTTGAAATATAAATAGTAATGAGGTCATAAAAGATGCTGAAATGAATGAGATTTTAAAAAAGAAATATAAGGAGAGGGTTGGTAATTTCCAGATGTCATGAAGTTGGGCTTGACACTAATAGCTCCCTAAAAAGAAGAAACCTCACAACAACCCCAGTACTTCACAGTCAAAAATTCCTGTCAGGGAAGGCAGCTGATGAAAATGAAGCTCAGCACAATCATTGGCAACACAAAGCCATTGCAGAGAATAACTGAAGGCAATGTGAGGCAGAGCAGAACTGTTAGCTCCATATCCCAGCAGTGGAGGGCTGTGACTGTTGTTCTCTTAGTGCATTTCTTTCAGTTTGTGTCCACTTTGAGTCACCCTGAGGCACAATCTCTTCCAGCACTCCTCTTGCAAGTCTTTCTACGGTCAGTTAAAGTCTCCTAATAGGAAATGTTTATTTCTGCATAGGCAATTTTGGCAAAATTCAATGTGTTAGCCATAAATATATTCTGTTGTGTTATATATCTGGAGTGTTCCACACTCTAAGTTTTGCACGGCCTACATGCAGTTAGGAAGATGTTCCTTAGGGACGTTGCTACAAATTTTATTCAGTTTCTGCATCTGATTTTAAATCCAAGTGAAAGAAAATCTTATTTTATTATTGAACATATTATTGAACTAGATTCCTACAAATGGCATGCCAGTGTATTTTCTAACTCAACACTTCAACTGACTGAAAAAGGAACTCCCTGTCAGCATCACCAATTCACCTTCTCCTGTTTTCCCCTTGACCTGAGGTGGCTACAAGAGGGAATATACGGGGATTATTTTGTAGTTTCTTACTCCCTCTCCATTATGGAAAGTTAAAACTCCCACTCATATCGTCCTGGTCAGAACTCGTTCCCTAGAATACAGGTTTCACTGCAAGGTTAAAGGTACCAATATCAAGACACTAATTTTTCTCATCCATCTCAGTATGAAGATATGTGGGATATCAACTCCTCAGTGTTATCCCAAGCCATAAAAATAGTATAACTTGGTGAGGAGGGAGTTAGGGGTTTGCTTGGCATTTTTTATGTTTGCTTTAGGTCTTTTTTGGTGGGTTTTTTGGTGGGCTGTTGTTTTTTTTCACTTTGGAAAACATTCTCTATTTGTGAAAGGTGGAGATTGGTGACTTTCGTAATATTGTTTTAACCCAGCTAATGTAAAAACAACATTCATTCTTCATCAAAATCAACAATAATTCATTTAACTCTGCTAAGATATTTGCCCAGTTTACATACATTGGAATGATACATTATAGTGCGATACACTATATAAAGAAATATTTCCCATATCTCTTTCAAATTAATTGCTTAAATTTAATACTTTTCCATTAAGTTAAATAGGAGTTCATGACTCATTTTTTTGATATCATCCTTTAGTTTACATTTCTCCTCCTCTCCAAACGTAATTAATATTAATATTTTAAATTGCTTCTAACGTAGAAGACCCCTGTGTCTTTAATCATGCTTATTTCTCATCTGTTTAAAATTCTTCTCTCTTTTCTTCAGTCACAGGACATGACTGAAATTTTAATGCTGTCTGCAAAATGGCTGTGTGCCGCTGCTTTATCACACGTAATGACGTTCTGCTCTCATATAGTCCATTTGGCTTAGTTATCTGCTGTTATGCATCCAGAAAAGGTGTCTATATATATCCAAAATAGCATAATAAATAAAAAAAATACACCCAGAAATTGGAAAAATGTTAGTAATGAACTTTTCCAAGGGAGAAATAAAGGGCAGACACTAACCAGTTTTCTCACCCTGAAGGTGCCTGTTTGGTTCAGGATTGAGGTGCAGTGCTGAAAGAACTGCTCAGTCTGTACTAATTTTATAAAGTCATATAGATTAAATTTTATCAGCCTGGCACCTTTCACAAAGACTATATACACCAGTGGCTTTTAAAGATACTGTTCCAATATACTGAAAGAGCACCAGCTCTCCTATCAAAGACCTTTGCCTCTGGGTCTCTAAAGAAGCTTATGATAAAACAAGCCTTTCCATGAAATATTTTACTAAATGCCTGCTTCTTTTGAGAGGAATGAATTGCTGGCTGCTGCATTAGGAATTCCTCAGAGCATCACACTGAGCAAGATCATACTTTAGGCAGCTCTATCCATTGCCAGTCAGTGGGAGGAAGCTGCTCTGTAGACAGCACTCCCTCTGATTTGATGCCAGCCACAGTCCTTGTATTGAAGGGTGATTTTTAAAATGAACATGTCTTTTGTCCCTAGCTGAAATCCAGAGACAGCTTGTGGTTTGACATTAGAGACCGTGGAAGAGTTAAGGCCCAGCACTTCACAGTCCTGGAGAGACAAATATTCAAGCTAGGGACAATTCAAGGAGTCCAAATTAATTTCTCCATCCCAGGAGTTTTGGAATTGCCTTGCTGTCTTTCATTTCAGGAGATGTTTTGGGGTGTCTGGCAGCAGAGCAACCATTGGACATCAATCCGGTACACGTGGGGAAACTGCAACAGGGGCACTGGGAGAAAGATGCTCTTGTCTATGCCTGATATAACGTCACAGAATCATTTAGGTTGGAAAAGACCTCTAGGATTGAGTCCAGCTGTTAACTCAGCACTTCCAAGTCTAACACTAAACCACATCCCTAAGTGCCACATCCACACAGATCCAGCACATCAGTAAGGACTTTCATTTCAAGCTGATGTTCTGAAATTACAGACAAGTCAATCTAAATCTGCTCTTTTAAATGCTTTTTTTTCCTGCTTGATTCAATTAGGAGAGTCAGATCCACAAGCTCGTACAGTAACAAATCCTATTTGGTTTTACAGTCACGGGCATTTTTTAACTTCTAAAATATGAAAAGGTAAATCTCCCAATAATATTTGTTCTCTGCTAATTTCTTACCCAGTTTGAGTGATAGGAATGTGCTTGTCATTAGTTTTATCTTTTTGAAAAACTAATGAAACTGTGGAGGCTTCAAATTTCACCAGGTATGAACCAAAAGTCTAGTTCCCATGTGGTACCAGTGAGTCCACCTCAAAGCAAACTGTTTAAAAACTATTTTGTATGGAAGAAACTGCAGCAATAACTGCAGAATCACAACTGTTCAATTAGCAGCACAACAATTAATAGCACCATTGATTCACTAACAAAAAAATTGATACGGTTTTCTGTAATTCCAACAGAGTGAGCAATTTTTATTGGTGTGGGAACTCTTGTCTTGTTCCGAGCTAATTATCTCCGTCTTGAGACTCTCCCATCAGTCTCTTTCTGGCACTCCATTTCAGGCAATTACGATGTCTGTAGCAAAAACAGGCTGCCAAAAATGACAATTGGAAAAATCTACCCCTTTGAGAGAAAATGACTCGGCAAATTCTGCTCTTTTGAGCATTAAAAATCCTTATTTTTCAGAAACCACTTCTGCACAGTAACTTTAAACTACCTGACAAGAATTTTTTACAGGCTTGGTGTTTGGGAACAGCTCTAAGAATGACATTTTTTGTGACACAGCTGAATATTTTTGCATGTGATTATGGGAATTTTGTCTTATTTGTCATCTTAATTTTGATAAGAGCATCAAAAATAACAGTAAGTGCCAAAAATAGCAGTCTCCTGTTGGACATCCATACCTTGGCTTTCCACATCATGTGGAGGTGATTGAATCTACTATATACCAAGTTTCACAGTTACTTAACAATAAAGGATTAGAATACAGAATAGGCAATGTAGAATAAAGAATATAGAATCCATTCTATATTTTTATATATATTCTATATTTGATGGGAAACTGAACATGGCAAAGTTTCATTTACTGAGGCCAAGCAAGACATTTAAGCAAAGGGGAAATACCAATGGCTACACTACAGTGATGAGTAAGATATAGTTCACTGCCTGGTTCAGAAATTAAAAGTCAGTTCATTCTGGGAGTTTGCTCAAGTAAGAGCTTATGTCCGTGTAAGAGTTGGATATAAGACACATTTTAACCTGTTCATCAGGGTCATTCAGGTCCACCTTGTGCTCTCTGGAATTTAAACTACTCAGTAAATTTTTTGTAACGCATAAAATCCTGAAACTTTATATAAAAACACTCAGTTATTTAACAATTCCTTGAAAAGAATCTCAGTCACCTGCATTATACAGCTTGTCTGCCATTTGATAGATTACATGCTACAGTGAAATATATACTTGTCCATGTAATTCTGTAACTTGAACAATGATTACGATATGCAGTGCGTTTTAAATTATCTTCCATTATGTTTCATGTGCTGTACAGATTTCAGTTGGCATTTGCAAGGCAGCCAGAAAATTACAGCAATTACTGAAAATTATTGTGATATAAAAGTAATGCTTCCCCCTCCTCCTATCAATTTCCTTTGTATTGGTATATAAAACAGACTGCTGCTTCAGCACCTAGGGAGACAAACTATATCTTTCCTTCTTAACTATGCAGAGAGAATAAATTCCACTCTAGTTTTAGTGTTTTGATAGCAGATATATAGTCAATAATAATTCTGAGCTTTTTTTAGGGTTATGCATTTTACCATATAGTCATTTACTTGACTTAGGCTAGAATTATATCTCTCTCCATTTGTATGTGTACTCACATACATTTTGATGAGTATAACAGTCAATTCTTTGTTCTTCTTTAAAAACATCATCTATTTTTAATTTCATTCCTGCTGCCTTGGTTAAGATTGAGGAGATTTTAACAAGAACTTCTTTGACCAACCTTCTTTATTACTCTATTTATCTTAATGGCAAGGACCTATCCTATTAACTCATCTATCCATGGTTAGTTTTACATTCATGAGTAGTTTCTTCAGACCCTATGGGTATGATCATGTACATGAAGTTAAACATTCATGAGTTTATAAGAACAAGGTCTTATTTTGCCTAGGCTTTCTTAAATACAGAGCACTAAGACTTCATTGTGTCCCTTTAAGGGCAGAAACAATTCAAAAGTGTTTGAAAAAGAGGATTACTGTTTCTCATAGCATATAAAAACAAGGGTAATAATTTTTGTCGTGTGTGTTTAACTATAAAGCAAAATTTGTAATGCAAATGTCTATACTATAGCATAACAAACTTGTATTTTGTCTGTACCTCTGAGTTTAATTGAATCTGACGTTGGAAATGGCAGGAATTTTAATTACTTAAAATAATATCTGTATTATGACCTAACATGCTAAATAAAAGGATGTTGTTTGATTATAATTCAATTCTACATGTTTCCTTTTTTTTTTTTTTGTTTTCATGCTTAGAAAAGCAAACACATTCAGTGTCTTTTACTGTGACATGAAGGTGCCTCATGATAGTTGCTGGAAAAACAAACCAGAAAAAAATCTAAGCAGGAAAACTACATTAAAATCAAATAAAATTTCAAAATCAAACCACCAAAAAGAAAGAAGTAATTACTGTTTAAAACCTCAGTTTGGCTCCATGCCAAATATCCACTGGAACAGCTACCTCAAAAAGATACACAAGAAAGTTCTCCGATGTGAAATATTGGGTGTGCTATGTCACAATTTTACAAAGTCAGGGCCTTAAATTAAGCAGGACTCTCATTCATTTACCTTTTCCCTCTGTTGTGGTTTTCTCTGTGAGCTCCCTTTATTTTATTTTTTTTTTTAATTCTTGAGTTTTAACTTTCAAAAAAAAAGGCCACCAAGAACACAAATGCAGCCTAGCTTATCCATGAAGATAATTCGAAAAAGCCAAGCACCTCTGTTGTTTGCTTACTATCAGTAAAGGGATTGACTCCCTGTCCAGCATCCTGACATGGAAAAAGGGTGCTGTGACAGCAGGAAGCAATGCCATGAGCTGGGGGTTAACTGGAAGCTACAGGCAAGTCATATCAAACATCACTGAACATTTTAACCTTCACTAATTCCAGCTGATTATTTTGACACAATTTGTGGCACTAATTACAGCAGTGAGTTGGTGGCTTCCTCCCACACACATTTCAATGTTTCTAGAGATTTACTTTCTATTTATCCTTGACTCCTCCCACAATATGATGCTCTTGGAGTTGAGCATGTGTCTTGTACAATACAGTGTCAGTTGTTGCTTGTCACAGAGACTGGTGACCAGTGTCAAGGCAATTTTTAGCATTACATTCCACTTCCTCATTGTTTCTGGAGAATGTTGGGACAACAAATTACAGGAAGATAAACTCTCCAGAGAAACAAGCTTAATCACGCTCTTCTCCTTCCTTCATCCCTCCGTGATCACCACACAAAGAAACTCCAAACTTAGATATTGGTGCAGTTTTAAATGGTTATTTTTCCAGGAGCTCAGTGGTGTCCCAGTGGATTGGATGGAGCGTGTCAACCTAAAAATAGCAAAGAAATGAAGCACTGCCTTTGAGAAACCACTGAAAGATGTCAGTGTAATGAAGGACTTATACCCACAGCACCTTTCCTCTCTCATGGTTCATCTCTAAACGTCCCTCTTGAGTACTTTTATTTAATATTTTGATGTTGGCTGTACTTAAGTCTGCACGTGTTTCCTTGAATTAACACTTGAGATGGACAGATGGACACATAGAGATGTCAGTCTGGAGGGCCTGATCATCCCTGGAGCTGAAACAGCTCCCACTCCTGTGGTGCCTCTAATTTATATAACCTCACAAGCAAAATTTACACTACTTCATGTACTATTTGGTTAGGGAGGAGTTAAAGGACAGTTGCAATGCCTGGATGGTCATTACTGAGTCTAACCAGATGAACATATGTTGCAGAGCTGCATAGTATTATGAATTAAAAATAGACATATATTTATGCCAGTTTTAGCTGCCATGGGTATAAACTGTATTACGTTTTCTTTTTTTTCCCTAAACTTTGAGTTATGTGAATTAAAAAAAAAAAAACAAACAAAAAAAAACAAGAAAAGAAAGAGCAGAATTCAGTCATGTTGCACTAAAATATACTTTTTTAAAATGTGAAGTAGTGTTGACAGAAATGCACATTGTGGCATATAGGCACAACCAGGCAGTGTGACAAAGGCTAAGCTACCAGCATCCTGCATCTGTCATTCATAAACAAAACTATATATGCTTTTTTATGTCAATATAGGTTACTATAGTAACACAGAGCTTTTATTTTCCTGTGTGCATTTAGAACCCCATAGAAATGCCTGTCGACTGCATTCTCCAAGGCACCTCTAATGGACTTGTTAACTGCTAACAACTGCAACATGCACTGAACAAGCATAGAAGCAAAAAGCCAACAGCCCTCACAATGATAACATACAGCCATCATCCAGGCTTGTATCCATAGCTTATCAAAAATAAAATATTTTCTTTAATACAAATAATTCAGATCTCAAATAATTAATATTTTATAAAATTAATTATTTAAATTGAATTATTTCTATTAAGTAAATTTAATAATAATTAAATAAAAGCCCTGGTTTCATTTTTACAGGGTAAATTCAAGGAACAAGCTTCTACAGCCAGGACCTTTTCCTGTTTCCTTACTTGCTTTCCAATGGCAGCAAAGGAGTAATCCCAAGGAGATGTGGAATATGGAACACCATTACTTTACTACACAGAGACTTCTGATCTTGCTTCCTGTGACTTTGCTTTACAGCTCAGTCCCATAGCTTCGTTGCAAAAGTCCTAAATGGATTTTTGTCAACCCCCCCACGCAGAACTCCTCAGTCCATTGGATGCTGGGGAACCATTTGACAGAAATTATTAAATACTCTGGAAAGACCCTTTTTCTTGCAAACACATCCACCTTTTATGACTCATCTCCTTTCACGTCACTTTAAGCACCGTTTAATTTTAAAACTGAAACTTTATAGTTAGCTCCAGGGCATCATAGACAAAGCAAACAGAAAGCAATAATGCTCCAAGATTCTGTTAGTTCTTACCAGGAGAGTTATGGAGACCCATCCCTAAAAATACAGGCACAATCTATTTAAAGCCACCTTATATTTGCTCACTCTTTGGTTTCCACTGTGTTGTGGCTGAGTTGAGAAGCAAGTCTTCAATCTTGTGGCTCTGTGGTTACAGAAAAAAAGGCAGCCCAGGATCAAATATAAGTTTTATACAGCTGTACAGCAACACTTTGGGCACTCTGGAATTAAAGGGAAAAAAATTAACTCCACTTTGATTTCCTGCAGTGGACTGTTTTATGGTGGGGATGAAGGATAGTCCGTGGTTAAGAAACTGGCTGCACACTTACAGGATGAAAGTTCAGTTCCTGAATATTGCAAGGGGGTTTGTATTTCCATGAGCAAATTACTCAGAGTAAGGCTGTCAGAAGTAATGAATGATTTCAGCTTCGTCCAGAGGAGCTTGTTCAATTGGAGACAATTTAATGGACCTTGATTTTCTGAGAAACATGGAAAATCAGCATTCCCAAAAATAAGGTCCCTTTCTCTCCAGTTTGAGTAGTTCAGATTTTGCCCTCACATGGTTTCTGAAAATCTTGGCCAATTTGTCTGGGGGTCAATTGTCTCTCTATATTGAGAGAAAATTCCTATTCCTTTCCCCATCTTTTTATCTATCTTTCTTTTTTATTTTCTGTCTGCTGAGCTGCAGCTCCCATTTAACATGCCTACCTGTAGTGCTTGGTACTGAGCTCTCAAATCCCATCTGGGGGATCTGCAGTGTCACCAGAGTACAAGTTTCTCAGTATCAAAATCATCCAGTTCGATGCTTATCTTTTTCAGAGCTCTGTGTTGAAAAATACTATACACCGGCATCCAGCTTAGGTATGGGATAGGTGGCATAAGGAAAAGAGCAGAGTGGTTTTGTCAGTTTTCCTTCCTTAGGGTTGATATTACTTGTTTGGGTTTGGAAAAAAGAAAACCAGCCCTATGGAGTGTTAGACCCAACCCCAACACAGTACAGTCCTCATAATTTGTTCCCCATAGTACACCCGTGGAAAGCTCTGGAAGCATGGAAGTCAGTTGCAGGACAAGAAGATATTCTTAATGCTCTGCTCACTGCAGTTTTCCCACTACGGGAATCAGCTCCTGCCTCTTGCTGTCGCCATGACACAGCACCGCTGGCAGCAGGAAGGAGTGCCCTGTGGCCAGATGTGGGGGCAGCTGCTGGCATCTCTGGCTAACGGCTTCTAGATAAGCCTCGTCCTTGTGAACTGCTGTCTAAAATAAATGGTATTTCTCAGAAGACTTTGAACATTTCCAGCACAGGCTTCAGGGCTAGATGGGAAATGGCTCCCACAACACTTTGCCTTGTGACCGGCTGTTCCCATGGCAAAGGCAGAAACAAGCTCTGTGGTCCCTCAAGAGGAGAGGAGGGGAAAGGAGGGGAAGGTCTTATGACTTATGAATTCAAGCTTTAGCAGAAATAAAGCCATTTACTTAGGGGTAATTTATTTCAATCATTAATATTAGTTCTAATTCAGAGGAGGTGAAGACAGCAGATCTCCCTGCCCATTTCAATTTGTTATCCATGTTCCAGTCTCTTAGACTTTGGTAAAATACTCTATCTAAACACTCCACAAGCTTTACTGCACAGAATCAAAACCCTAAAGGTCTTCATCTACCAACTTTTGAGTTCTGTTCTGAAATGCAGGGCTTTAGAGCAGCTTTGTTTAAATTATCTGAGTGTGGAGAGCACTTAAATTCAGCCTTGAACTGACCTTGTACAAACCGTAATTTTTTTTGGCACCAAAGCCTCAGGCTGCATCTTTCCAAACGCATCCCCTGAATACATCCTATAGATATTCTCAGCTAAAGACTGAAATTTCTAGCTAAAGTGCAGATGCTTGGCCAAAAATTCATTCCCAAGTAATCAGTGTTATTTGAGAATAAATCCCTTTCCCCAAAAGGGATAGTAACCACAAAATAATCCACAGGATAAATAATCTATGGGATAATCAAGGCCAGGTTGGATGGGGCTCTGAGCAACCTGGTCTAGTGGAAGGTGTCCCTATCCATGGCAGGGGGTTTGGAACAAGACAGTCTTTAAGGTCCCCCCCAATCCAGTCCATTCTGTGATCCTACATTAAACTGGGAGCTCTTGGAGCTCTGTGGATATATGAAAGACTAGGAAGTTTTGCCTTGAAAATACAAGAAAAATGTGACTTTTTCATTACCACATGATCATACCATGCATGCCTGCAGACATCTGCTTGACCACATCTAGCTGCTTCTTGTGAAAAAGGATGAAACTAAAACTTGTCAGCCTCAGGAAATCTTAATATTTCAATGTTTCATTTGTCCCAGAAGAGGAGGCAGCTGAAATAATGATCTCTCTTTTTAATGCTGACCCCACTCAAAGTGAGTATCCAGACTCTTCCCTAGCAGTATTTTTGAGAAGGAAATGGTAGTTTGATGGAAATAATGGAAATTTCTAATAGAAATATCTTTTTCCACTAGAAAAAAAAAATCTTTTGGAAAATTGCAGTCCACTAGTTCAAGAATTGCTTTTAATTTTTGAACTGCCTGCACACAGTGCATCTTTATCGCAGAATCATAGAATGGTTTGGGTTGGCAGGGACCTTAAAGATCATCGCATTCCAACCCCCCTGCCATGGGCAGGGACACCTTCCACTAGACCAGGTTGCTCAGAGCCCCATCCAGCCTGGCCTTGAACACCTCCAGGGATGGGGCACCCACAACTTGTCTTTAGGCATTTCTGCATTCTGGAATGATTTTTCACCAATTTTTTTTCCATGAATGAGCTATTATTGTCTATTTTTTATTTATTTTTAAACACATGCTGCCAGCACTTCGATTCTTCATAGGCTTGCCCTCTGAATATCCTCTTTCAGGTCTTCTGGGCTCCTGATATCATTTGGGCTCTCCTGGGAGCTCCAAAACCCACCCAGGGAACCCTGAGTTGTACACAGAGAAGTGAAATTACAATACTTGTAGGGTAAAAATATCATGAGGAGCTCACTGAGGAAATGACACTGTTACTCCTTGATGTGATTATGTCCTTATCCACCTTCCCCACTGGCATGGGAAGCTGCTGCCTCTCTCCCAGTAGGAGGTACACAGTATTCTTTCATCCTGCAACGAAACAGGAGGAGAAAATAGGTAAAAACAAGCTTCAGCTATTTGAAACTGTATCATTGAATATAAGAAATCTTAGGGAAAGAAAAGCAACTACATGTATTTAATGAATGGGGGGAAAAAATTTACATTTTTGTTAATGTGCAAAACAATGCACAGAGCACAGTTGTGTTTGTATTGTGATCTAATTATTTTTAAAATTATGTCTCTATACAGACAGACTCTCAAAGTGAGCATCTAGCATTACTCAAGTCAGTGCTTTTTGACAGGGGATTTTTGTAGGCTTTTTTTTTTTTTTTAACCTTGAAGAATAAAAGCTTTCTCCCAGAAACATGCAAAGCTAAAATTTTCATTTCCACTTCAGGGATAAAAATGCTTATATTATCTCTCAGGAAAAAAAAAAAAAACCAAAACAAAATAAACAAACAAACAAAAAAAAACCCCACAAAAACAAAAACATACACAAATGGAGATGTAAAAATGTATAGAATATGTTTCTCTCCCCATTTCCTCTTCTTCTTTATACATATACCTATTCATAGATCTAAGTGATAATGAACATATATATAAAAAATATAGTATAGAAATATTCATCTTACAGATTATGAGTTAGTATAAAGCCTAGTTTAGCATCTGGCACATGCTGGGGTAAGAAAAATCTGAACTGCATGGTTTCTGAAAGCCTGGCTTCCAAGAACTACTGACATGGTGGCACCTTGCCAGACTGATTTACAGACAAGGCTCATTTTTGTTTTTTCAAGCTGTCTCCTGCTATCACTCTGGATACCCAGATGTCATACATTTATGAGCCTTGAAGGAGCTCAGAAATAAAGATGGTGAGCTGCTCGCAAAGATATGCAATCTCTCATTAAAAACAACTACAGTTTCAGAGGATTGGTGGGTGGCTGGTGTTTCAAAAAAGAATTCAGAGGTCAGCAAAAGCATTAGCATGGGTAACCCTCAAGGCTGTACATCTGAAAATCTGGTCAAAATGTTACTTATAAACAGAATATCAAATTGTCTGTTATTGCAGCAGAAATGAGTTAAACCAATGGTCTTTGCAAGGAAAAAGCTCACTTTTTATCAGAAGCTTCAAACTGGATAAATCAAATAACTCATAAAAGAGGACCTGGTTGACACTGTCTGCACAGGTTTACCAAAAACTTCTGTCCTGAAGCGTTTAAAACATTAAAGGCAAAATATTTTGATGAATCAGAAGCCCATTAAGAAATTGAGTAGTCTTCTACGTTTACTTCTGAAAAGTACTACAAGGCTCTCTGTTAGATTAAATGCTTAATATATTTACTAGTCATGTGAATGGAAGGTGAGCAGCCAAGTAAGGCTGCTTGCTGATGATGGAAAGTTATTACATGAGAAGTGACAAAGTTCAGTGCCAGAGGGAAGTGTTTATTTTCCTAGGTCCAAAAGCCTCAGTTCAACAAAGGCACCTGATAATCACCCTGCAGAGTGGTTAATGATGCAGAAGTATCCTTTTCCTTCTATATATGGCCATACCTATCCAAAAGTGAATTAATTTAACAAGTGGGTAAGATGATGAAGTACACAGGGAAAAACAGTATCAGAATTCAGAGTATGGCTTCAGCTACAAAGGATGTGTACAATATTCATTTGGACATTTTAGAAAAGATATTGCAGATTAAACATGAAAGATGTTGAGAGAAGGGCAATAAGAATGGTCAATGGGATGGAAAATCCTCTCATTTCGAATTACTTTAAAACACTGGGACTGTTTTCCTAAAGAAGTTTTACAACACTGGATATGGTAATAGAAGTATTTGAAGTAAGGGGTTGTAAGTGAAGAAGTATATGAGAAACTTGTACTTTTTTCTGTGATTATTCAAAGTTAAGACAATTTATGAAAATGGAAAGCAGAAAGTTCAGATTTCATAAATGAAGATATTGGAAAGTTGAATCTGGCAAGGTGGATTGATAGTGACATAAGTTAAACAAATACTGGAAATTTTTATAGCAGAGCTGGGTTGGGAGTTTTTTTTAAAGCATAGGAAAAAATGCCAGCACTTCAAAATTTATGGCCATCTCCAGATAGTGGAATGACTAAGACAAGAGCCTCCCAGACACCCATAATCCTTCTGAGATGTTTTCTACATGTTCTCAAGTATCTGGCTGCAGTTTGATATGCTGATTCGGCATGGCAGTCTCTGTTCCTAACTCATCTGTTGCTATCAGTGAATTAAAACAAAGCAAAAAATCTTCTATTCCAAGACATTAAGTGTCAAATTTAAGCCCAACTACTATAATAAGATGACATCAGCTTTAATCAAAGGATATAGTGAGGCAGCTTCTAATATACTCAACCAGTTCCTTACTCTTGATAAAGATGATTTTATAAATGTATATGTCATTTAGTTATTTATATTTAGTCATTTATTTTTTGTCTCTGCCAGGTGAGAACAGGATTGGAAATCAGGAGCCAACATGAAATGTCTGTGGCAGGCATCCAGATATACATAGCATAATTGACAGGGAGAGCAGGAAATATTGCTCATTTGGTTTTCCTTGTATGAAACCCGGTCCTATATTTAGCTCTTCTTAGGATTTTTAGAACTGAGATGGGAGATCTCATCAAATCATTGGTTTCCTGATTGCTCTTTGGATCACCGTCACAAAGGATCGATGGATGGAAAGGTACAGCGTGCAACTCTGTAGGTATAATGTAACTTGAGGAGCAGGGTTCTTCTGGCATTCAGGGCAGAAAAAGTCCAACATAATAAAAATAATGTATGCGATGCAGGGGTATTATAGAACAAAGTCTATGGTTGGCAGTATTTTTGAACCTATTTTTCTGTTAACGTATTTAAACATCTGTCAGCTTGGGTTCTTATATACAGTGTCCCGAGGCAGTAATCTCCTCAGTAAAATGCTATGCATTCCCACAGAAGCCAGCAACATAAAAATAAAGAGAAACTATGCTCATATTTCACTATAAAAATGATCTTAAAGAATTGCTGAATGCAAGGTTTAAACTGTATAAGTTTGCTGGCTAACCCCCTCTCTGGAGATAGGAGCTGAAATCTGGATGTCCTATGAAAATAAGAGATGGCAAGAGCATGCAAGCTGAAAACATAACTAGAAGAGTTAATGCATGGGTTTTGGAGTGTTTTTGTAGACTCTTAGCTATTGCAAGTTCCCATGTCTCACTGCCATCAGTACAGCCACTATCACAGGATCTGTCCCTGTATGGTCACAAAAAGGGCTCCAATGGTTGTACAAGCAATTTTGCCTGTACAAAAACCGCACAAGCTCATGATGGTGTGGCTGTGCCTACAATGAAAGATGAGAAATTCAGTGTTACTGAATATTAAGGAGTCCTGGGGAAAATTACAGAAACCTCTGTGCAGGCAGCAAGTTCCCCCCCACACGCAACCTGCCCCAAGGGACTTGTTACCCCATGCACAACTCCCTTGCTTCACCCCTGACCTCACCACACCACAACCTCATTCCAATTAAAACCAGTCCAAAACCATTCTAGACCCAGAAACACAACTAGCATGGGGGTATGGAGGATAACTCCCTGCCTTCATACTGGACCACCTTCCCAAGCCATTGAGTTTTGCCCTGATATTGAGATCTGGCAGAAAGAACACCTGGGCTATGTTATCGTGGTGAAGAGACACTGTAGGACCTGGTGTGGTAGGAGAGTTCAAGAAGAAAGTGCAAAGCTCAAGGGTCAGCCTTTTTCCCTAAGGAACTCTTTATTTCCTCTTTCTCACCATTGCTCCGCTGTATCACTTAACCACTTCCAGGCTATACCAGAAATCCCTTCTGGGGATTTATCTCAGACACTTCAGGGAGCAAAGAGAGGACTAGTGCTGTGCAAAAATTTTCTGATGGCTGGGGTGTGCTCCTGTTCAGCACCATGTGCAATGAAGGCATCCTGACACGTCTGTCTGGTCCTTGATCCTTTTGAATACTATGACAAAGAGAAGAAGTACAAATAATCATAAATTATTCATTTCTGAGGTGGATGAAATCTTCAATACCATATATAAGATGCTATAAAGCACAGCAGATTTGTTGTCCTTAATCTTATCATGCCACACAATCACATTCTTCTAGAAATACTCAGAGACCAGTAAGACATATAAAAATGGAATGAGACTATATGACCTAAACAAGACCAAAAAAATACATTTGGGTCATAATTTATATTAGATGATACATCCTATGTTAGTTTTCCATCAAATAATTCATTCTTATGCTCCCTGAGAGAATGCTTGTTTATAGTAGCCTGTCTGTTCTTCCCATCTTTTTTATTGATGTAGCAGGAAACATGAGATTTGCTTGTGACCAATGTATTTACTGCATATGCAATATGTGCAGGTCATACATAGTGTAGAATATATGGTAAAGCATTTTTCTGTAGAATTTAAGCCATGTGAAATTGCCTTTGGTAGAGATTCATGTATTACTTTCCCAAGATTATTTCTGGGCACAGATAATGATGCTATAAGCATTTGAAAGCTGTCATTTCTAGTTAAATCTCCATGCTGAAAAGGATTATTGCATATCAGTATCCAGGCAGTTTTTGTCAGTATAATTCAGATGATCAGGGACTGGATAGACTAATTCTGCAAATTGTCATAGTCCCTGGACAAGTCACTGTGACTTTAGAGCAGGGTGTTAACAGCTAGGGATGTTTGTTTTTATCAATTTTTCCCTTCCTCTTTTTTTTCCTTATTTATTTGTTCCATTAGAGGACCCCTCCCAGGCCCTCCTCCACAAAGAACCATTACCTCCAAATTTCAGGGAGTAATTTCACAGCTATTTTCACAGTCAGCCCCATTCTGACCAAGGAGAGAAAGTCATCTCAGAAGCTATTAGGAGCAGCTGTTAGTTTGGGGGGAAAAAAGTGAAATATCTCTTGCCACTCTCCTTCTCTCAGGAGAAATGGCAACTCATACACATTCTGCACCTCTAAGTAATGAGTCTATAAGGTGCAGATCTCTTGGACACACAAAGCTGCCCAGCTGAGTAGTGAAGTGTGGTACTGACTGGAACTATTGGTCACATGCAATAGCAAAACCAGGATAAGTCCATAGGGACTGGTGTCCAAGAATGTTTCATGCCCACAGATATTTGGTGTGACACTTGTGTTTGGAGAATCAATAAATATTCATTGATTAGACTTTCCTTTTTATAACATCAGAATTATTAAAGCTGCTGTCATTTTTTGAAGCTCACTATTTTTTCTTTTCACATACCAAGGCACTCATATTTCTCTACCAAGTAAAAATGGCGTAATTCCCTAAATGAGTAAAAATTCCCCACAGTTATTGCTAAATTTTATCATATAAAAAAAATGAAATTATGTTTCCAAGTGCCTGGGGATTGAACACAATTTTCCAGAGTCATTCAGACAATCCCACTTTCCTATAAAGCCGTGCTTTCTAAATCAGCCACACAGCATGCTCTGCTCTGTTACAGTATCCTGGATCTAATTATTTTCCCATTTATAAGAGGGTGTGAACCAAACCTACAATCTCTTTTATTGCACTTACACATTTAATTATATCTACAGCTTGTTATCAAAAACACAATTAGAGGAGGTGCAGCAGGTCATGGAGCTCGGCTACTAGTTGTGGTGGGCTGGCAAACCTCCTGCATTTCACTCCCGGGATGATGTGCTCACATCAGGATTCTTTTGGGAAATCCACAATGGATGGATGCTGCTTTCACAGCAGTCTAACATTCTGCTTGTTTTACTCCAAGTTACCACTCTCCTTTGAAAGAGAATTAAACAGCAGCTTATGGTAATAGTTACCTCCGCCATAGCCTCCACAGTTTATTAATTAAAAAAATACCCAAAATCTTACTTGTTAACAAGTAGAGAGTTCTAGCAAGTTTGAAGTTAGCTAGTGGGATGACTGGTCTCTCTGGAATAGAGAAGTGGAGATGATACCTGGATGAAAATTTAGGCACTTCTTAATTAGTTTCACCTCATTAATCACATGCATGTACTGAGTGTGGGGTTTCTGTCCATGAAAACAAAGTTAGGGAGCAGGATGCCACCCTTACTTTCTGCATGGACACTCTATACCAGTACTCCTGCTCAATCCAATGGGATTACTAGCTGAATGATGGCTTTGAGATCTAGATTTCTTTACAGTATACTTTGCAGCAGGAGTTTACCAACTCGTGTCACAAATCACCTGGTCTTTCCTTGCCTTTTTGCTTTGAACTGAATTCAAAGGTGCATGCAACCACACATATTTTGGCTAATTGTAAACTTTCCAGATGAGGACTCATATTTCATGTGTAAATTCAAAGCAACATGCACCTTTGATCAGTTCATTATACTACGTAGAACAGAGAACCTCAAATGCAAACTAATTCAAGCCAGCTTTAACCAACTGAATACACATATTCTTTTTTAATACTGAAACTGAGTCTACTGATGGGCAGTCCAAGTCAGGGCTCTCTCAGTTCAGTCTGTTACATGGAAAATCCTGTCTTTACCTTCCTAAAATGATGTCTGAACATCTTTAAACTGCTGTGCAAGTCTGGGTTCGGATCTGGAGATAAACATTATGGGTAGAGAGTAGCTCTGTAATTCCCCTACAACACCATCTTAGGAGTGAGAGGCGTTTCAGAGGCCACCTTGTCCCTTTGAGGAAGGTTAATTAGGTTCATATTCATTACATTTGATGTTTATCCAACCTCTTCTTCAAGACATTGAGTGGCAAGAACTACAGCCTTGTCCAGTTGACCTATTTCACTGCTTCCAAAAGTTTACTATTGGTAAGCTTTTCCTACTGTTGACTGTGACTCCTTCTTTTTCCAGTTTCATCCCATTATTTCTTGTCATAGTGAATCAACCTAAAATTCTGGGATTTCTGAAGTGATACCATGATTTCAGAAGTCAATAAATACTGCAACTGAGGACACCATTGTGACTTCTGTTTAAAAATACCAGTTAGGCCTTTAAAATTATCTACTGATAACTGTGTATCCAATGTATATTTTCCTAGGAACTCGCTCTATCATCACTAAATTCTCTTCTGAACTCGTCTCTGAGAATTTTGCATTCTTACATTATTGTATGTAAACCTAAGTCTTGCACTTGCATATGCACATGGAAATCTTTTAGTACTGCAGATATCATTGTTGTCTTCAATCCCCAGTTGGGTTGATCAAATTTCCTCCAGACTTCTTGTATGCAGAAGTTCATGTTATGCTAAGCTTTTTAATTATTCAAATCATCTGAGTATACTTGGGAAAAATGAGATTCAAAGTGGACTTCTAATGGATAACGCTGCCAGTGTGAAGACATTGTTTCTAAATTGCATTTCTCATCAAAATATTTTTTAATAACCTCAGCTGAAAATAAACTTGCTTACCCAGACGTGAACAGCCAAATGAGCCACAAGAAGATAGATTTTTATAAAGAATGTCATTACCTAGGCCTAGTCGCAAATCCAGCTGACATGTGTCAGCCTCCTCTGAACGTAGAAGGAAACTGCTGAAGATCACTGTGCATTCCATAAAGAGGTCATGCTGCTAGGAAATTGCTTTGAAATATGTACTGAAAGGCAGAAAAATTGAAAAAAAAAAAAAAAAAAAAAGAAAAGAAAAAAAAACTTGTGAAAAGGAAGTGCAGAGGAATAGCTGAGATTCCACCAGTCTCCAGGGAGGTGACCCATCAGCTGGTGACACCTTACTTCCCAGACTCCTTCTCAGAGCAAACACAAGGCCATGCAGTGAAGTGCCTCTAAAGGATTTTTCTCCCCATCCAAAAATAATTGTCTACACTAAGTGAAATGCATGTCTCCTGGACATTTCTCTTTACTGAGGGAGATCAAACAGCTTTAGACAGGTCCTAAATGACCGGCTTAGCCGAGGGACTTGTCTTTCAAGTGGATGAAGATACAGGGGAAAAAATATTATTCTCAGTGACAACCTATAAGCATGAAAAAATCTGTGAGATAGGATATCTACCTGTCTATCTAAAAATATGAGTCTCTATAAGTGGGGGCTTTTTTTTTTTTTCCTAATGCAAAAGGCATAAAAACATATTGGAAGCAGATACCAGACTCCAGCCTTTTCCTCCTGTGTGTGCCTTCAGCCTTGGTTCCCCCTTCATCTTCTGCCCCACTAATCTCCAGCTCTTTTTCTCTACCTGAAGAATAGCTGAAGAATAAAGAATGCTCCTCACCTCCTGTAGGAAAGTCTAAGCTGTATCTCAGTGACCATGGCAGATACATATAATGCAAAATTATGCAGAATGTCCAGTGAAATGCAAATAGATTTGCTTGGAAAGCAGAAGAAATTAGCTCATTTAACAAAAGTAAAAGTTCTTTCTGTAATATAAATACAGTAAAGCACCCCCAAAGGACCTTGAGATGAAATGAATGGTCCCAGGTGCTCTTAAGACTGTTGAGAATACTGAGAAGCTTGAAAGATTTCACATTGCAGAGTTGATCCCTTTGTGCTCTCTTGCATCGGCACACAAATACACCTCACCACATTTAACAGGAATGGAAGATCAGTGATGGGATATTTGCAATGTAGTACTAGATTCAATAACTCATATCCCCTTTACCAGCTGCATATTATTTTATTCTGTGGTCCTCTGAAGATGGAGAGGAAACTGGAGTATGGAAATAAATTAAGCCAAAAAAGAATACGCATTCCATTGACAAGTAAGAAAAGTAAAATGAAACTGCCAATTTTCCTCAATAAATTATCCCTTAAGATTTGTTTGACAACACATCATGAGTTAATTTTTAAGGGCTGTATCTTTTTTTCTGTGGGAAGTTTATCTAAAAACAAAACACCAATAAATGTGGTGGGAAGTTCCTGAACTTCCAGAACTGCAGCAGGAAATATTTGACCTTAAGAGACCTCTAACTGTGATGTTTTCATCAGGGAGAAATATCACTAAGCAGTGTCTACAGTAAAACTGTCTTACAACAGCAGTGTGGAATTTTAAACAAAATATGTCAGGAGTAATTAAAATCAGAAGAATGATCAAACGTCAGTTAATGTTGCTACATAAACAGCCACTACCAAAACAAGAAGCAAAACCCCCCAAACATTATAGAGATAGCAAGCATCTTGTTTAAGAAAATGTAGAAGTTTAGAGGTTTTGTGTGAATACATCCATCATTTATTCCACTTAAATCTAAGCTGTTCATTTTCACAATTTTTTGTGTCTTTTGTGAAGTTTAATTACAATGCAGTAAATAGATGGAGATTGAGAGCATTTCTGCTGTGCAATAAAATTCAATTACTGACAGTTTTAAGAGGGATACTTAGACCTGTGGAAAGTTTGGAAGGGAATTTTCTTACTCATTTTGCCAAAAGCCTATACTTAAGCCATGAGATCACAAAGAGGTTTTTCTAAAGATTGATGATATATAAACAAATAGCAACAAATAAAGTAATCTCTTCCATTTTGAACTGCCTTGCACCTTTCAAGACCACAGCACACACCTTTATTATCTATGGGTCAAGCCACTCTCTGGAAGGGAATGGTCAGAAAACTCCAGAATATTTTGGAAGAGGCAAAACCAAATGCATGGGACTGCTTTGGAGAAAGTGCTTGTCTGGCACCACAAGGGCTGGGACACCAAATCCATGTTACAGGTGTAGTTTGTGTTTTACCTCCTTTCTGTAGCTTCTACACACTTAAGGCTGATGAGCAACTGATTGGAAATAAATACATTTTCTTTCTTGTGATTTTTCTCTGGGGTGGACCAGAGGAGACTCACAGGATGGAGCAAAAACCACAGCACTGTGAAGAACAGTCCAAAATTTAAAAAAAACCCCAAACAAACAAAAAAAAAAAAAACCAAACCAAAACAACAAAACACCAAAACCCAAACCTAAAAAATAAAATCAGAACAGATCACTTCATCGAGTTCATATAATTAAAAGACCACCTTCCTAACCCTGAGGTCACTAATAGTCATTAGTTCCTCAAACAACCTCGCCTGGGAATCCCACCTGCCCATTGTGCCTGAGGGTATTTTCAGCCCAGCCCTGGCCCTGGTTTGAGCAATGGCTGCTTCTAAGGCTCTTCCCAAATTATTGCTTGATGCTCCTTGAGTACCATGCTGAATACTGTCTCTAGAAGCTCCTGATTTTGCCCTCTGGATATGAAGGTGGTGCATCATCTCCTTTTAGCTCCTTTGGGAAATAAGGAACTTGCTGCTGTTGCCATCCCTCACCTAGGTACATCCCAGCAGTTGAAGTTGGTGGAGGAACTAGTGGTACCTCGTGTTTGGATCTAAGACCTACTATTCTACTGAAGCCAGTGGCAAACTCTAGGTCCTGTTGCAATCCCTCTGTGGTACTGAGAGGGCTTTCAGACTTAGAGGGGCAGCGCATCTGAAGCACCCAGAATTTCTTTAAATATCTTCTGTTTGTATAAGGTCAGCTTGCAAGACTTCACAGGGTGACGGTATAATAAAACTAAATGCTAATTAGATGGCAGAGGAGTCCTACATGCTGACTGTGTAAGTTACTGTCTCTGAATGGGTTTAATATGGCTTTGCTTATACCATAGACAATTACAGCTTTAAGGGGACCATTACAACTCATTTTGTGAAAGTTTTATGAGGAACAAATGCCTGACTTCCTAAATTATGGTGGCTGCTTAAAAAAGACCCTTTTAAACAGGCTCCTATCAGAGCAAAGTTTTCCTAATCTTCAAGGTGATAAATCCTACAGGTCCAACTTTTCCCTTGAAACCGTACAGATCTTTTAAGGGAATAGCCACGTGCCACTTGCTTCTTTGGAAAAATTACTCCTTTTTTTTATTGGCATGAGGAAAAACTTTCTAGAATCCATACACTGCTTGAACTCTGAAGTTCCTAGTAGTGACTCTTTGGATCTTCGAGTGTGCTAGAGGCAAATTCAGACCACATAAAGACTAATGTTGACAAGTACATGATCAAAATATTGTTGATATCATTACTTCTCTTACTCCAAAGCATCAAAGGAAAAGTTATGGCTTTGTTGATTATTTTTAAAAGCAAGACTGACTAATAAGAAAAATAATCACAACATACAAAATCCTGTTTATTTGTGTTCTACAGGACAAAAGCCTCTTTAGATGTTTTTTCCAAGGTCAGGCTGAAGACTTTACTTTGTATGAAAGAGAGAAATAGCAATCCAAGATGTGCAGTCTCCAGTGCTTGAATTAAATCAAGATTTCACTGGAGATCTTCCAATCTTCTGTCTGGAAAATATGTAGCTTTAAGATCTTTTCATTCTGTGTGTGTTTTGTTTTCCTTTGACTTGTGTTTGCTAATGGAGAACATCTTATTGCCATAAATTGCTTTATGAAGTAATTATCTACAGATGTCATGAACTCGTGAATCAAACAAATAATTATTTAAAACCTTATGTAGGTATAAAGCTTTGCTAGGTCTCATAAAAAAGAACCAGGATTCAGAGGTGAATGTCATAATTTGCTTATGTGAATAAACCATAAGACGCAACAAAGGAATTTGAGAGAGAAAATATCTAGATTGTGAGTGCAGATGGTTGATCAGTACAAAGGCAAAAACATGCAGAAAGTGTATTGCAAATACTATTTTCTTTCAAGATGTTCCTAACACAAAACACTATCAATGGAGCATCATCAGGAACACTTTCTGAAAAGGAGCCATGGAGATTTAGTAATTAAAATACTTTGTGGTTTTGAAAGCATGAGTATTAAACCTGGAACTCATAAAATTTTAGGATGTCTCTGTAAATAGAAGATGAACTCTTTCATGCAGAGGAGCTGAGTCAGTGTTGTACAGGAGTAAGAGAGGGTGTGTATGTGATAAAAAAGAGCTTTAAAACCTTGGGGGTTGTGCTGCACAGTAACTTCTGCAGCAGTCCTGTTACTGAATATTCTGCACTTCTTGTGGTGTGACACTTACTCAAGTACCCATTTAACTCTCTTGGCACTGTTTGTCCTGTTGGAAGTAGAAGAATTAAAAGTAGTTGTCAGACATCGTGGAGTTCTTGGAGTGGGCCCAGAGGAGGCCATGAAGGTGACTGGGGAGCTGGAGCACCTCCCATATGAGGACAGGCTGAGAGAGCTAGGGTTGTTCAGCCTGGAGAGGAGAAGGCTTTGAGGTGAACTTAGAGCACCTTCCAGCACCTAAAGGGCCTCCAACAGAGCTGGAAAGGGACTTTTCACAAGGGTGTGTAGTGATAGGACAAGGGGGAATGGCTTTAAGATGAAAGAGGGTAGGTTTAGATTAGAGATTAGGAAGGAATTCTTTCCTGTGAGGGTGGTGAAGCACTGGCACGGGTTGCCCAGAGAAGCTGTGGTTGCCCCATCCCTGGAAGTGTTCAAGGCCGGGTTGGATGGGGCTCTGAGCTACCTGCTCTAGTGGAAGGTGTCCTGCCCATGGCAGTGGGGGTAGGACTTTGAAAGCTGCTATACTGTTTGCTGCAAAAGGTGAAGCACAGGGCCAAATGACTGACTGACATTGACCTGGATTCTCTATTAAGTGGAAGGTCAAAACTGTGCATTCCTGCCATGGCACTCCAGTCATGACTTGGCTCTTTTCCCATTCATTAGGAGGTGAACCAGTGGGTGTCAATTTTATTTGCTTTCTTGTACACCCATACCTGTGGTAAATGATTGTATTCAATAGAGGGTAAAACTACATTAAAAAAAATGTAACTCGTATCCCCCTCTGCATTTGTCAGGGAAAAATATCTGAGCTTATTTTGGTTGGGTGGCTCTAGGAAGAAAAGGCTGCCAAAAGAGCTTGGATTGGAGAGTGCTGAGGTTTGAAACAGGCTTTAATTCTTCTGTAAATGAATTTCCCACTCTTTGGAGTAGCTTCCAAGAGGACTGCAGCCTGAGATCAATGGCTTCAGCTGGCTGCAGTTCTGATGAAATCCTCTGAGGAGTGGGAGGAATAACCCATATTACCTCATTCCTCACATGTCTTGGACAGAATGACTGCACTTTGCCTTTGCCACCAGTCCTTCCCCTGGAAGATGTCCCTTCCTGCATGGTATGTCAGCATATGGAAAGCTGCTTCCAATTTGAATTTGAGGTAACCAAATCAAAGGAAGCTGGAAGTCAACAGAGTAGTGGCTGGTGACTCCCGTGATGTAGGTGCAGATATGGAACCAGCTGTGCGTCCCACCAGCCCCCAGCCACCCAAATGCTGCCTCTGCACCCCCGTGCAGAAGGCCTGGGAAGGCACCCAGCCACCACATCACCAAAAAATGCTGCAAGGGCACACGGGAAACCACAGGCTGGAGAAAACAGGAAGAGTGAGGAATGTGCACCGAGATGCCTATCTCAGTTACCTGAACCCAGAGGACCTACCAAACCAGCCTAGAATATCTCTATTAGGAAAGAGATGGCCTGATGCTTATGGAGACTGTCAGGGAAGGGCTGGCCCTCCTTTGATCATGCAGAGCTACAGCAACCCAAGGCTTCATCCTTCCCCGGATCTGACACTGCATACAAGGGCATAAAGGAGTGCTTTGTGTCCTTCTTGTGTTCTCCACTCACTTGTGCCACAGCCCTGCAAGCAGGGTTGGGGAAAGAGCAAACTATACCTCCTGCTGTCCTCTGAGGTGTTATTTTAGTAATTTTTGCTAATTTTCTGATTACACAGGATGGGTTCAGGCAGCCAAAGAAGCAGAAGCAATGCCATATGACACATAATCTGTCCTCTTTGATCTGCCACATGGATTTTTGAAACAGTAAGTGCCTATTTTTCATGTGATTTTTTTTTTCTCTTTCGTTTTGAGTTAGATGAGCCACTTTTTTTGAATCGAAAGTGAATTGAAATTTCAGTGAGGAATACTTCCTGTCTTCTGAATATTTGCTAAGGTGCAAATGCTCACTTAAAAAGAGACTAATCGTTGATATTTCAGCCAGGCCATTCTGAAAATGGAAGAGCACAAAGTGTCTCTCAGAAACACCAGAGCAAGCAAGTAACCAAAAAGCAAAGGAAATTTTATCAGTTGCACTTGAGATTCTCTTGTATCTTTTAAATTCTACATAATGTTTAGGAAATTAAGATGAAAACCTCAATTCTTTTGAAGTAAGTCAGTAATATACCTGCATCTGGTTTAACTCAAGTATGCAAGGATGTAACTTCCATGAGTTAACCCTTCTATGGTTTGTTTGAAAATGGATTGAGAATGTGATTTGTTAGGTAGTTTGTCAATAGGATGCAAAAATGCAAACCATTTAGACATTTCTTGAATATTTTTCATTTGCCCTCCCCTTTTTTTTTTGCCCCTTTTTTCTGTCGTTTAAAAAGAAACATTCAAGTATTCTCGTTGTTTTTAATGTTCTCCTGCAAAGTACCACAACACAGCTTCAAACAGTTCATGTTCTTAATTTATTACCCAGGGCAAAATTCCAACTTGTAAAAGAAGAACTTTTTTAAAATTCCAGGTTTAGAAACATGAACACTATTTTGTTTGACATATTGACTGACCAAAGGTGAGAAGTATACTGTAATAGATGTTTAATTTGGTCCTTTCCCATGGGCCATTCAGACAAGTACATCTGAAAATATATATTACTTCTATATGCTGTCAGTGAAAAAGCCAAACTGATTAACTTGTGTTTTGTTGTGACTCTTCAAATTCTCATATTTAATATCCTCTTCATTTACTCTAAGTTTGAGGTAGAGGTAGGCCTAACAGCTCATTCTTACAACTGCCTACTTTACTACAGTTTACTGGAACCACCTGTAGAATATAATACAATTTATTGCCAGAAAGATTATTAAAATCAAACTTTAGGTACCTTAGTCATGTTTCCAGACTTGCTTTTTTAGATAGAGCAGAAAATCCATTCTCTGGGTTTTTTTTTTTAATCCCAAAACACTTTTCCTGGATTACTTTTCCAGTGGGCTTTTCAGTATGCCCCAGGAAAATATAAAAGAGCTCAAATACTGGAAATACATAATTCCTAAAGAATATATGAGTGTGTAATGTTAATTAATTTCTTATGTGTTCATAGATATGTTCAGAGATACTTTTGAAAAGGGGAACTTTTTCTTGTTGCAGGAACAGATGGGACAAATGGAAAGATGGAAGGGAATTTTCTGTATTTCCTGGGGATTCTTTTTGTCCTGGAAAAGGGATTTTACCATATAATAGTGTTAAAACACCTGTCCCTGCAAGTTAACTCAAAAAACCCAGTCTATTAGAAATGACAGTTGTAGACATTAAAATAAATTGAATGAAAAGGTTTTTTAAAATTATTCAGTCAAATGTAACAAAATTTCTCTAAAATATTCTTTTGTCCCATGTTATGCAAGGGTTAAGGCAGAAAAGGGTAATTATTTCTATGAATTCCTACTCATTTAGGGCTTTTCCTTGTCAGAAAGTAGTCTTTACTCATCCTTTACCCCTTAAAAACCTCAGGGTATAACCACAGGAGCAAAGCCGGACTTGTGACAGCTGACGTATTTAAAATGATTTGTCAAACTCATTTCACTATTGCATTTCACATAATGTCATTAGATGATACACTTATTAGAATTAAACTTTTGCAACTATTTAAAAAAAAATCTGCCTTGTCTAATGATGGTGTTAGAACTCTAAGTCATGAGAGGCTTAATTCAAATGGGGATTCAGTTCTTTGGAGCGGGGCAGGACCAGAGAGGGAAGTAATCAAAAGGTTTAAGTATGATCTTCAAGTTCTGGAAAGGTAAACATCCAAGGATATTTATCTCAGGAGCCCCTTGACAAGCTAGAAAGTCACATTAACAAAATTATTTCAGAGCAAATTAGTTACATTTTAATTCTTGAATTAACGTTCTTTTAAATGTTTGTATTGGTCTTTGGATGGTTGTTTGATATTACAGAATTCAATGTTTCTTTAGCTTTAGCTTCAGATACCTTATTTTACAGTGAAACTGGGGAGTATGTTTTACTTTTTATTTACATTGGATTTGCTGTTTTTCGTGAACTGTATTGAAGTATTCAACTCCACATTTTCTAAAGCAAGTAGGTCTGTGCTGCTTCAGAGCAATCCAGTGCATCTCAGCTAGTGCTCTGACCAGAGATGATAGCCTTGCATTCCAGCGCCACCCTTACGATGAAAACAGGTTTAAAACAAAAGTACTTTTTCCTAGAGAATGGAATATGTTTGTGGAAGATAGCAGGTGCAAGAATACCTGTGCCATCAGATGAGTAGAACTACAGATCTGAAAGATCTATCATTGTACCTGAGATGTGATCCTATCTGTGGGGGATTCCTTGGTGTGGTTTACTCTCACTGTTGGTGCAGACCAAAACAACTGGGACAAATTAAATGCATGAGGTTTTGATGACTGGAAGAGGGCAACTCACTCCGAGGCTTCATTTTTCTCTCCTGCCTTCCATTCCAACTATGCATTTTGCTTCAAAGCTGCAGGAATGTTGTGACTGATTTGTTTCCAGATGTTTGATTGAAAGCCTTTTCCTCAGTAAAAAGATGACTTTATCATGTCCTAGAAGTAGTTGATTGGTTTCCCAATTATTTTTTTCCACAATTATATGGGTTATAGCATGCTTTTTGGAAAAAAAAATTGAGTCTTCTAACCTTAAATCTATGTCCAGTCAAATAACTCCTTCTTTCCAAGAACTAAATATACACTTGAACACTGAGCAGCCAACCAGACATATGAGTCAACAAAGAAATTGTGAGCAAATTGCCATACCACTATCCCATGTCAGATACTACACGGTATAAAACCTTAAATACAGTAGTTACCTTCTTACCTACAGATAAATACATGGTTATTTTTTTTTTCTTGGACACAGCTACTTGCATGGGACAGGGCTCCTGTCAGTGAGAAACAGAAGGTTCATTTTCCTACAGATAGATGATTTTTTTTAAGAATGGGTCTAAGCACTTTACATGCTTAGAATACTTTCTGTTCATGAATGACCATAAATTTGTGCAAAGTGAGTAAGATTTTAAATGTACACATTTTTATAACCTTTCCTGACTGAAGGGCATATGTGGATAAATAAGTTTTATCCCTCTATCCCCTACAATCTGTTCAGAAAGCACCTAATAACTTTCATGGCATCCCAGAGGTACAGAGACAAGTGTCTGAGAAAACTGATGCTGCTCAGAGCTGGAGCTCTTCTGTCACAAGACCCAGAAAGAGGTATTAAGACCTTTGTGTTCCAATTGTAGTGGATTTGAAATCTTGAGCATATTGTTGTCCTAGTTCTGTTGCATTCACTGAATGTCTGTCATTCTCATTTCTACAGCCTCAACCATCCAGCTCTGATAGATTAAGGATTTGTGTATCTCACAGGATCTGTCCAGTCTCCTGCTGTCATCGCCAGAACTATTTTGTCTTGTCTTAGTCTCATCTGCTTCCCTCTCCAAAGCCTGTTTCAGTCATGGTTGGTCTCCTCAAGTCATGGACCACTGGCTACTTCTCACTGCGGTGTTGTCACATTATGCGAGGACAAGGCTCACGAAAAACACTGAATAGAAATGTAACTCCAAGAAACAGGGGGATGGAAAGCCTTGACTATCAAATAACAAGCCTTCAAGGTGTTCCCTCTCCCACTGTTTAGATGACAGGCATTTACAGATGTCATGGCCAAGAACCTGTTGTTTCAGAGTTTAAAAATAAATGCTTTTTGTCAGCTTTCCTGGAAAGACGCAGTGATGGTTTATCACCAAGAACTCTGTTCAAATTTGATTTCTGCATAAAGATAGCGAGCATACTTTCTCATCCTCTGGCAGACTCCCATTTCAGACCACTTACTACTAAAGTGGACTAAGATCTTTGGCTAAAGTCCAGGAACCACGTTCCTGCTCATTTTTTTGGATGTAAACTCCATGAAGAGCGTGTGTGTGTGTGTGTGTGTGTGTGTGTATGTGTTTTTAAACTGCATAAAGAGTTGGAAAAATGCTTTAATTTTGGTTAAGTATGTAATAAGAGCAATAGAATTAGCCTTTGCAGGGGAAAAAAACTGTCCTAAATTTCCCAAAGTGGTGTCTTGAATTTTACCTGAATCAGACTATCAGTCTGTTTTCCTTCCAACATCTTACTCCAGACCTGGGGAAAAAATAAACTTATCAAGATTTCTTTTAGACTTTTCTTGGATACCATGAAGTAACTTTAATTTTTTTTTTTTTTGTTGCCTTTGGGTTCACCATAAGGAGAACTAGTCCCACTCGGCATCTGTCAAAGCATTTTCCTCTGAGAAATCTGCAGGGCTGTTACCCAAAATTCTCTTCACACATTTGCAGAGCTCTGCACTTGTCCTTGCCTCCAAGAAATAATGATTGATTTAGAGGGCCAGCTCTATGCTCTGTGTTTAATTAAAGCTTACCCTGCCCTCCTTTTTGCTACACTGCCTTTCATGTCCCAGAACTCTTTACAGAGCTCATAGTTGGTGTTGTAATTAAATTCGTCCATTCTGGGACCCTGTTTCTTACTACTGGCCACTGGTTTTTCACCTTTAGAATAAAGTTTTGCTAATTCACTCATGTCCTTTAGTATAGACTTTACATTTTCCTATCAAGGTTTCCTAACTCCTTTCCCCTGCCAATTTTCTGACTGCAAAGATCTTCAGCATATCAAAAGTCTTGGTGCACTGCTCTTGCTTGGACACCCTTGTAACACGTCTGCTTGTGGTTTCTATGACCATAAAAACCAACTTTCCAAATATTCCTGTCTAGCATCTCCAGAACTCCTCAAAATGCTTGCCTAGACCCTTAATAGACACAGCATTTCTAGTGATATGTTTCTTATAGATGTCCTTGTTCTTGATGCTGCACTGCTACATCTTGCCTTACTGTAGGGTGTAGCCATAGCATTTTCTACAGATATTTACCAGCATCTATCTAACAAAGTTGTGTTGGTGTTCACTCAGTGCTGGTTCAGAAACATTTCTCAATTTCACTGAGACATGGATATGTAAGGGGTACTCATTCCTAACCAAAGAATCGTTAGTTAATAATAATTTCATCTTTACCAAGCAGTTTGTAAAGTTGTCCTATTTGTGTTGTAAACAGGCAATGACAAAGCAAATCTGATATTAAGTGAGGTTCTAAAGGGCTCCACATTTCAATGAAGACTCATAGTATTTTACATATGAGCATATTTAACATGTACAAATCTGAATAGTTGCACATACTGAATACCAAAAGAAAAGCAATTTCAGAATCAAATTCTTAATGGGTATCTAAGTCATCCATGGTATCCTGTCTTGAATAACCTGGGCTCTCATTGGCAGACTGACATCTGTGAGATAGACAAGCATGTGCTAAATATCTGTATGCACACACCTTCCTCTGGCAAAAATGTACACCTGAAATACATCAGTGGAAGTTCAAAATATAGGTGAAGGTTATTTCAGGCTCACGCTGCCATTTTTCAAACTTAACTCCTCAAAGAGGGCTAAAAATGCTGATTTTAATATGAAACCTTTACTAAAAAATAGAATTTATAGTATTTATATATTATCAGACCCCCTCACTGAGCACAATATGCGTAACTTAATCCTTTTTTATCCCCTTTTATCTTTATCCTCTGTAATCTGGCTCATTGCTTCTGTGTGGGAAAAATACTGGGAGTTAGAACATTCCCTTTGCTTCACCTTCTCCTCCAAATATAGAATCTGTTTAATTCTGCAAAAAGAGAAAAACTAATAATGGATGTAAATACTGACACGTTTGAAATGCATCAGAAATCCTTCCTCTCAAAGTATCCTATAATTTTGAAAAACTAACTCTAAAAAAAAATATACTGTGGGGATGACAATTGGGATTTTTCTCCCCTGACTTGCTAAATGGGAGCTTTTCTAATTGCAATGAGCGTAGTTCAAATAATCTGAAAAAACGATTTAATTAAAACAAAAAATGGGTTTCATTTTACTAATTTAAATTAAGCATTGGAAGTAGCAGAAGCTTAAACAGGAGAAAGCAGATTTAAATTAGCATAGATGCTATTAGTAATAGAATATAAGTGTGCAACTCACTGACAATGAGGATAATGCTTAATAATTATCTCAGCAGGATTTAGTCCAATGTTGAACAACGTTATTTGATGTGTGTGCTCAATATATTGACAACTTCAAGGTGTGATTTGAATAAAGTGAACTGTCTTAACATTTTTTAAAAGAAATGCTGTTTATAATTCTGACATAGAAGAATCTTCAGTGTCTCAGATTTGTTATATTAATGATGACTGTTTCTCAAAAATAATGACTAAATGATTTTTTTTTCCTGAGTAAAGTAATCCAAAAATACCTGGCAACTGTGAAGGATGATATGACTGAGATTCCAGCTTTCCTGGGATTTTGCTTCTGTAGTGACATTAATTAATAATTATGCAGTCATTAGGATTAAATGAAAATGTCACATTGATGTTATTATTAATGAGATAGGTTTTCCTGAAGGTGACACTGTGCCTTGCTTACAAACCAGTGTGATGACAGCCACGACATATTTTTGTGGCAATTGGTGTGGTCCAAATTTTCTACGCTCCTAGAAACAGCAGCAACATGTGTTTGAGTCATCTGGCTATATAATCAGAACATGAATATAATTATATACACACACACTCCTCTGACTCCATACCCACGAGGGCTGCTGCTGCTGCACTCTCCCTGCGGCATCCAGGGTCATCTCCCTGCTCCAACTGCATGCTGATTTCCAGGCAGGGAATGTTTCTATGCTGGGGTCTTGCCCCATAGTGGAGATGGAAACAGTTCCAGCTCAGCCATAAGCTAAGGAAAATCTGAGTCTAGGTTCCTAAAGTACTTGTCTTGCATTTTCCTAATTGTAATTGTGCTCGTTAATCCTGCTCCCTCCCAAACACTGTGTATCAAAGCAGGCAGTGGATTCAGTGTATTTAGGAATCTGATCTCCTGAGTTGATTGCAATTCTGATATAGTTAATAATGCTCCTCAGAAAGCCAAATTACCCAACTAATCATTATACATTTCTAATGAGATAACATTGAAGCTGTCAGTCAGCAGCCAGTGATGCTGTATTTATTAAAAATTAATGCTGTTTTTGCACTCTTCTGGTTGGCTTAAAGTGGTGCCTGGTTTAGTTTTGTTTTGTTTTAACTGCACAGCTTCTACTAATCTACTTCTCATTAAAAGCACCAAGGCAAATCCTTTCTTTCTGCTTTGGCTGGCAGTTTCAGAATTGTCTGTACATCCAGTGCAAACAAATTTTGCCTTATTAATACCAACCGCCCACCTCCTGAGCATCTGATTAATCCGCCTAATCTATGGCACTCAAAAAATACCTATTGCCGTGGCATAATTAAATTTCCCGATTAAATATAATTTGATTTCATTTGGACCGAATTTTCACGGTGTGGGTGGATCTCGAGGAGGGTTTAGAAAAATCACGCAAGCTACTTAACAAGCTAGTAAAGGATTTAGTGGTTGTAACCCTCTGCTGAGAATGCAAGCGGCTAAAGAACATAACCAGCCCACGCACGTGGTTAAGGTGCACAGCAGAAACAAGGAGAAAATATAAGTATGAAACTACTGAAAAAATATTTCTATATAAACGGGAGAATAGAGTCTTGCTTGGACAAATGCTGTGGTCAACACCACACTTGTACATTGCTCACATCTGACTTTGGTTTCTGTCAATAGGATTATGAAGCTGTTGATACACATGAATGCTATTACCTCAAGTAATAAGACGCTGAATTAGTAGTAAAACACTTAATCCTCTTCCACGGAATTTAATGCTGTGAATAAGCGCAGGAGAAAACATAGATGAGTCTAAAATTCCTTGGAAACAGCCATTTAACTATTGACTTTCCTTAGAAATTGTTGTAAAGGAGAAAGCCTCTACTTGACTTTCAGTGATTTCTGAGATCTGGAACACTTGTCAAAAGAGGGAAAAGATTGTTTCTCTATTATGGCAATGACACTAATAAGTGTCTTCATATGGGGAGTTAATATAGTGGCTTCATACGGGGCCACAATTTATCATTCTTAATTAGAAAACCATTGAGTTTATTTCCTATTTTTTCTGACAAAACCTGACAGAACTTCTGATAAACCTGGCTTTAATCAGTTTGGTTTGATTTACTGTAAGGGTAATAGTGATTACCCTCTTGAAAGGGAAAGAAAATAAAGAGTTGCTAAGAACTGCAACAAAACACAACAGATATGATAATGGAGTCCCAGCCACCAAATGGATTCTTACTGTTTGAGAAATACAGATTGATCTGCAAACAGTTGCAAAAGTATTTTAAAATGAGACTCTGAGCAAAGAGATTGAAAAGCTGTTGATGTCATGGATACATAATGATTTATAGTGTGTGCCTATTTGCTACACAGGCAGCTTCCTCAAGTTTTTTTCAGACTACTTTCAATCCTCTCCTTTATAAAGATTGTCTTTGCCATGGTGACTAATGACTTTTTCCTATGTATGTCAAGGTTGATTTTTCTGCTGCCCTTCTGTCTCACTTGAGTGAGTCTCTAGCGAGACACTAAAGGTTCCCTCTTCTCACACTGAGAATTATTCCCTAGGCCTTAGATAATGTGTATGTGGAGAGACAAAGCTCCAAGCATTTCCACCACTGACTGTGTCACCTGAAGGGGCATTTTGCTTACACCAGCAAACACAAAAATCCCTTTAGACCCTTCACTTTCCTGGTAATTCACACCTGACTCCCACCCAGATAATTTAATCTGTGGAGGCTTCAGGACTCCATTTATCATCTCTCCCTCTTCTCATTTACTAGACAGCTAAAGCTATCTCCACTTCCTTCTGCCTGGGTCCCACCACCCTTTTAATCCATTTAAATCCTTCTATTATTTTTTTTTTCCTCTGCTAAATCCTCAACTTCAAGGTCCTATGTGCCACCTCTTAAAGTTTCCAAGTATATCCTCCAGCACTGCAGTACTGGAGTGGTTTTGCTGAGACTCAGTAAAGCCAGGAAAGACAATTTATCTTTTGGCCTTTTGTCTGCTGCTTATGACTACGTAACAAAATGGACTTGGTTTTTTTTTTTCCAGTCTTCCTGCAGGTTCAGGATCACAGGAATTCACCTATGGCTGGACTCCATGATCTTAAAGGTCTTTTCCAACCTAAACGATTCAATGAATAGGTTAGACTGGTAAATCTGTTCAGTTGAACACACCATTTTCAACAATAGACTAGTTTTTGTTTCTTTGTTTTTCCAGATGAACTGTATCATTAAATTAATGATTTTTTTCTCTTTTAACTTCAACTCCATTTGTGTTTTTTAGACGTTTTTTATGAGACTTGTCTTCAACAGAAAGCTAAGATGAGTCTTGCTCTACATCTAAATATGCTTTAATCCTTTTGGGCGGTGTCTTCTGTAGCCATAAAACAACCTCATAAAGTATCTGCTCCATAATCCAGGCCTTTACGTCTTCTCACAGGTTCCATTTCAATTGTCTTCATCATAAGAGTGTTAAAAGAATTTTATGAGGATGGCACATGCATGGAACACAGCCTGTACTTAATCCCTTCGATCTTAAGATGTGTCCTAGATTTTGACTTCAGTTTGGATTTCTAGAGTGTGCTAATGGAATGCACAAAGGGGTATTGGGTAATGCAAGTTGAATGGTAGGAGATAGGTTAACAGTGACTAAAATGGTGAGTAAAAGTAAGACATTCAGGAAAACATTGGCTTTCCAGGTTCCCAAGTGCAGTCCTTCATCAGGCATGAGCTTGTGTTGACCACGAGGAAGGGAAGAATGAACTGACTGTCAAACAGAGGGATAAGATTGAAATCATTCACATCACAGACAGTCCAGAAGGAAAGTGGCTGGGCAGGATAAGAGGATGCTATGGATACATCAAAACAACCATGGTAGGGATTGATTATCATCCTTTTAAAAGAAAGCAATGATCACCTGCCAGAGCTGATGTGAAATTTGCAGAGACTGACATAGAAGTGTATGGTGATGTTGCAGAGCAGGGCATGATTATCAGTCTGTGCGGTGACCAAAGTGGAGCTGGAAACATGATCAAGAGATTTTTAAGATCCTATAACTAGCATGCCTTCTTCCACAAAGCAGTCTGGAAAAGATTGTGGAGAGGATGTGTATGATGATGTAGATTCTTCAGACTTCTCTCCACCACCACCTGATCCCACTTCACCAAAACTAGCAAGCTTTGGAAAACGTTAAATCGGATGAAAAGATGTACAAAAGCATAAGAAGATGTAAAGAGAAGAAAGAGTTCTGAAAAAAAGTTCAAATTTGTAGGTGAAATAAAAGTTCTTTACCACCACAGTTCAGGATTTGCCCAAGAAAAGATGGGGATCTAAAAAATTACATGTTAAACCAAGGGAGTCTCTCAATATTATAGAAAGTACAGCTGACACCAAGGTGCTGTGCTGGCATGAAGAGGGAAAATATGGCTATGTTTTCAGAAACATACAGCCATTTCCTCTGGAAAAGCCTGTATCTGGGAATTTTTTGCCAATTACTTTAAAAAGAAAAAAAAAAGGGAATATGTGGGAGCTGTTTACTGGTATTACTACCACTATTTAGGTTGCAGGGGCTTACGGCACACTGCATAGGCACAACAAAGAAGATTTTGTTGCCTCTGTGGATGGAAACGGCCCACATTTTCCACTCCATACTGCAGCTCTACATGCATCTTCACTGTCTATCTGCAGGCATTGCCCTTCAGAGAACAGGGGGTATGTGGATTTCTACCAATACCATTTATTATCCCAAGTTAGTATCTGCCCCAAATCAACTTCATGTACTTTCTGAATCTCTCCTGAGCTACCTCTAGCTTGCAAAGTGGAAGTAAACCCACGGCTTATGTGTTTGGTAGGTGCAGAAATAACTGATTTTACTATTATAATACACCAAACTACATTTTAGCCCATAAACCACCAATTTTTTTCATGTTGGAAAACTGCAAGTGGAAGAGTTAGTTGCTTTGATGCAAGTATGCCTCTACAGTTTTATTTCATTGTGTTGTATGAGGAAACATAATTTGATTCACTCCTTTTTTTTCCCTTTAAAAGGAATTGTTTGGGATTTTTAAAATCCATTAGAACAGAGAGTCTGGATGATGAAAAACAGAGTGAGTTTATTTAGGGGAAGGGAATGAAACTCTGCTTATGCAATGACACTCATGACCAGACTAAATTCACTTCCACACAAAATGCACATGCTGGTTTTCAATCAACATTAATTTGTCTTTCTCATTTTATTTTCAAAGTCTAATGGGACATTTCTAAGAATATATTTTAGCTGCCTCTTCTAGATTCAGAAGATCTGCAATTACTCCAAGCAAACTTATCCAAAATATGCTCTAAAAATTCATCATCTCACTATGTATTTTCTCCATGTTTAGAAATGTGTTAGAAGGGGACTAATCAAGTGGTTTCATAGATGCAGTGAAACAGATTAAAAAATCTTTTATCTTTACCCCTGTTGATTATGATTTGTCATGAATAATTTTATTTTCTGAGTGTCTACAACAGTTCAGTGGCCTCAGCCTGTAGAAAAATATAGTTTAAATTTCAATTTTTTTTAGGATTATGCAGATTATTTTTATTTATTAACTTACAAGTCTCCTCATAAGAAAGGAGGATCTATATTTTCTATTTTAAGCGTGCTTTATGCTAAGGAATAAAGATGGGCATAATCGCATTCCATGTTATTTTCCAAAATGCTGATAACTCCGGAAGCTGAGCTTATAGATAAAAGTAAATTTGCATTTGAGAGATGTAGTAGTCCTGCAGGTAATGCAATGGATGGTAGAATGCTGACCCGGCTTCAGACAGAACAGGCTGCTCCCTGTTCAGGTGAAGTTTGTTTAAAGGCAAAATTATATCCTGTCATTTTCTCACTTCTAAAATGATGATTTACAGAGCACCCACAGATTCAGAAGAACTGCAGAAGGGCAACAGTAAGTGCCTCCTGACCTGGGGGTTTCTGTGAAATGGGCAGCCTGCCTGCTTAAGGGTTGCAGAAGAGCATTTAAAATGCATGAGTTCACAAATAACACAAAACTGGCTTGAGACAGGGTAAACTACGTGGAGAGAAAATGAATTAAATTGACTCTTTATAGTATATCAGTGTGAATTCTTGCATAAAAGCTTTTCAGCTACTATAGGCTTAGGGCAGAAGTTTGTAGGAGCAAAACGGTATTTTGTTTATTTACTACTTCTGGTTTAGCCTGAAGAGTTTATGCTGATTCTATAACACATCAGTCACACTTAGCTGGTTAGAGCAAGTTTATGGCTATCCTGTGTTACTGAAGTGGTATAAAATATTTTGGCAAATCTTGCTTTAGCTTGCCATTTGACCAGGCATAAGAAAGCAGATAGGAAAGATTTACTATTCTACTGATGGAGAAATATAAGCAGGTGAGGTGACAAGAGTTGCTCAAGATCACAGTGCAGGTCTGGGCAAGAATTCAGATACTGTCTGTAACACAAACTGATGAAAACAGTGAGGTTATATGAGAATATATATATATATATATGTACTTAAGCTATTCCTACACAAAATTTCCCAGAGTTTACATCTTATGCATTTCTCACATAAATCAAATATTTTGTTACATTTTACTGAGTTTATGCAAGATCCTGTGCCAGCATAAAGTCTTCTGTTATTGTAGTTATTTTGAATATTCATATAAGAATCAGTTGTCTAAAAATATAATAATTTCTTTTATACCTGGTCTGATAATGATACTTCTGGACCAACTTACATAAAAAGTCACTTTCATGACTTAGTTTTGTCTTACTGCTTACAGCTGTGGATTTTTTTTCTTTCCACTCCATAGACATTTTCATGCCATCATTTAATGCCATTTAAATTCTTCCCTTCCCAAGGAACAGATATGTTTTCATCCAACAGAACCAGCTATCAACTGCAGCACCTGTTTTCAAGAATATATTATACTTTAGTGTTAATTTTGGCTGGCTTTATGCATTGTCAACTGTTATTAAATGGAATAGTGATGTTATACCATAATTCATATTGCACAAATACTGGTAACATGTTACTTCAACGTAGGAGGAAGCTAAAGCATATTCATGTTCCTGTGTATACAGTGATATTCAAGATCAGAATGATGCAGGCTGGACAGACTGTAGCACTCCAGAGGACTACAATAACATACATTTCTTGGATGCTAAAAGGAGCATCCATTGGTTTGGATTTTTTTGTTTGTTTGTTTACCTGTCTAAAAATTGTGATGCATTTTCTAGACACTCAGCTAAACCCATGCCCAGTAAGTATCAGAAGTTGAGCACCAATTATTAATCAGAAGACTCCTATCTTCCTAGTTCTGTGCAGACGCATATTTGTGTCTTTGTATATATATATAGATATAGATATTAAAAATAAAAAAGATGCTGCAGCAAATCTTGAAAGCCAATGCCTGGGGTTTTGCTCAAGAGACATAAAAGTGTCCCCAAGCCTATTGACTAAATTTAGTGTGCAATCCCATTGCTTACATTGGGAAGATGGTGCTCTCACATCAAGACAAAGCAAGAAAAAAGCTGCTCCAGAAGCAATTCAGAGCATTTAAACTGGTCTCCTGTTTTGAGTAGAGATCAGAAGTGTTTTCTTTGACAGCATAGCAGTGATAAGCAATTGTACTAAAAGGATGACAGTACCACATATTAGTAGATATAATCGCAGTTGTAATTACATATGATACAAATGGTCTTTTCCAGGCAAAGGCAAACTTTTGAGTTTGTCTTCAATCTGTTTTAAAACTACAAAATGAACATCCACCATTGCTGGGTATTCAATGCACGAGTGTATTTGTACAAAGGATGAGGATATGTGGTTGCAAACCTCCCCCCTTCCCTTTTCTGTGGCTACAGGACACTCTGTGACTTGTTTATCAAGGAATAGATAATTGACGTTTCTAACCCAAAGCATAGTAGCCATTTTTCTACTAAAATGCAACTAGAATATGTTGTGGTGGCAGTTCTGTAATGACCTAGAAATGAATGCTGTCAGCCTGGAAATGGGAACTATTTTCTTTTCAGGGAGAATGAGAATACAGCTCTTTCCTCTTGTGGCCAAGTGTTCCAGCCACCACATGATCCTATCCCAGATCTTTTGTTTAATTTTGCTTCAGCTCAATCATTCTTGCGTCCTTTGTTCACAGAGATCCAGTTTCAATAGATGGGATAGATAGCACTCCTACCCAAATTACTGGGTAATGAGAAAGGGTGAGGAAAGAGCTGAAAGGAACTATTATACTTCCTAGTTATATTCTTATGTAAAAGAACACTATTGCCTTCATTTACTGAAAATCACAAGGAGAAAGGAAGACCCTGATAAGTAAGAAAAAAACCCCAAACCAACCAGCATTATGTTCCTCTTTTAAAAAGGCAAGAAGGAGGATGCAGGGATGAGATGGTCAGCCTCACCTCAGTTCCTGAGGACCTCATCCTCTTAGAGTCCATTCCTCAAGTATGTGACAAAGTGACCAGCACAAATAACTGACTCTCTGGAGGATCAGCAAATGGTGAACATGAACTAACCAGACCATAGTGAGGCCTTTGACATCCCCTGTAGCATCATCGTTTATGAGCTGAGGGATTATGGCCTGGAGCAATGGATGACCAGGATGATTTGAGAGTGGCTGCACAGGTTGGTTCAGAGAACAACTAGTGCACAATATCCATGTGGCAGCCAGTGACTAGTTGGGGGCTCCAAGATTCACACTAGGAGCTGATGTTTTCCAGCATATTCATTGCTAGCCCCGGATGGTGGCACAGAGGGCAACTTGAGGGTACCGTGCTACACAGGAGATGTCTCTGACATGGCAAACAGAACACTCAGTCCAGAGGGAGCTTGCTGAATTTCAGAACTGGCCTGGCAGCAACCTCGTGAAGCTCTACAAGGAGAGGTGCAGAGCTCTGTGCGTGGGACAGAGCAACTCCAGGCATCTCCCCAGGCTGAGATCAACCAGCCCCGCCGAGAGGGATCCACAAACATGGCAGTGGATGCCAGGCTGAACACAGGCTGCCTAAATACTTCATGCGATAAGACTTCCACTGTTTGCTTGGGAAATTATAAAATTTTTTAGGTTAATGTTCTTATGTTATCCCAAGTCTGCATTATCTTTATTTACCATCAGCCTCACTAATTTTACCTGTCAGAGAATGAAAGTATCTGAATTAATACATAATTATGCATGAAAATCAGTGACTTAAAAGTTACAAAAGTAGTTAAAACAACTGCTATGTGTTTAAGTAGATAATCACGCCTCAGGCCCACCCTTGCAAAACATTTATTTTTGGATGTGAATCACTGCCTACCAAAAGCTTTACCAAAGACATTACAAGCTTGCAAGGATTTGCAGCTCCGCTCCCTTTCCGTGCAGAGCTGGCTCCGAACGGGCTGGGACGTGCGTGCGCCCCGACCACGGGACCCACAGCGGGTCTGAGTCACGGAACAAAAAGGAGGCAAACTGGTAATAGTGCTACAAACTACACACAAAGCAAACAGAAGTTTATACTATGGCTCAGATTTGGATGACTTTAAGTATGTCTCATGCTGCCCTTCTCATTGTAATCTATTATGTTCCCTTGTCCACCACCTGCTTTCACATCCAAATAACATCATATTGAAACTGTTTAAATAATTGAAAAACACACAGTACTCTTTCCCAACACTCTGCAAAACATGCAGCAAATCATTTGGAAAGCATAAAAGATCTTTGTTTAACCCACCCCCTCAGGTTCTTAGGTGTTAAGTACAGACCTCATAATGCTACAACTTTTTGTGCAGTCTTTTTACTAAAAGTTCCTTTTTTCTTAGCCTTGACTGATATTTAAATAAGTATAAATCTGTGCATAAAATCATGCATGACACAAACTTCCCATCATTTTAAATCCAGATGCCTCAATGTGGCTCAGGTTAAGTAGGAAGATTCCTACAGCTTCAGACCACTGAAGAGAGTGGGGGATTTTTTTCAGATAGGAAATTTTGCTCTGTTTCATCTTCTTTGTGCCTCTTTTAGGCCTTATCTGTCAGTCTTGCAGCCTGCAAGGTTGCAGCCAACTACATCATGGCTTGTCTGCTATCTGTGTCAAACTAAGTTATACAGAACCACAAAATAAGGTTTGGTTCTTATCCTGATACTGTCTCATTAACTACAACATTGCACAATCGTATCAGAAATATCTGACCCTCAGCTATAATATTTCACCAGGATGATGTCATCTAAGCTGTCACGTTAGGTATAGGAGGTACTATGCAAATAAACTTCAGAACAAAATGCCTCCCTTGCTTTTGAAGGTTGACTTCAGGGTCTTAGTTTTTTGTGTGCAGACGAAAGACTCTAGCTCAAGCGGCTGTGCCTCTTCATGACAATCTCAGGGTTTTAACCCTTTGAACTTGTTTTTAGGATTTTTGGTTTTTTAAAGGATTTATCATTTAAAGTGTCTATATGCTTTTGCTTCCTAGTAGTAATTTGGGGTGGTCAGTGCAAGACCACTCCCAACTTTCACCTTTAGGTTGTACAAAGAACTTTTTTGAAAGGTCATACTTTGGACTGTGCAATATTTTGCCTAATTATTATACTGTAGGCCAGCCACACTTTTTTCCTACTGCTGTTCCCCCTTCCTTCTTCCCTTTTACGTTCCAAAAGCACTTCATACTCCTCATATAAGATGCGGACGAGATATCCTAAAGGGAAGCTTTGCTCAGATGCAGTGTCCACAGGTTAATTTTTGGGGGTTAGTTATTTTGCGTCCTCTGTACCATGTTGAAATCAAATTATTGTAATCTGTTTGGTTGTAGGATTTATGTATTATCACAGAAAGGTAAGTATTTTCACAGTTATTATCTCTAACTCCGTCGTGATGATGTTTAAATATCTGATTTTAGCAAACCACGCTGTTATTCCACCTGCTTCAGTATATTCATACTGGATGTTGTGAAATCTGGCGGTACCTTTTCATCTAACTCGGGTTTTTGTTTGTGCCTTGGTCATCAGAAAGGCAGAAGTTTCACTTTCCTCCCAGTATCATCGTCCTCATCTTTTTTTTTTTTTCCCTGGATCATCTACCATTCTAATGTTCGTGCTTAAGATCTGTTTCTTAACGTGTTGAATCTGAAATTGTTTGTTGTGGGGTTTTTATAATTGTTTTCTGTCAACCTCTGTTTTGTCTCCAGTCTGCTCCCCAGTCCAGAGCTGCAATCCAGACATTATCTATCCCTATTCCTTTATTGTTAAAAAAAAAAAAAAGGAAGAAAAAAAAGAAAATATTTTACAGTTCAAAGTCTCTTGAACATGTATTAGCATTAGTTTTGGAAGTCTTGAGTTTCCACATTTCGAAATGGAAGGGTGGTGCAGCTGGAAAAAAAAAAGCAAAACCAAACCTAGAGAAGATTATTTGCCTAAAGTGTACGGTTAAAAAAAAAAACACAACCAAGTAAGAAAGGTTAAAAAAACCCAAAACAAAACAACCTCACAACTTTTTCTTTCTACTAATCTTATTTCTGTTTCTTCCCCACTCCCAATTGCTTTGCGAATTTGTAATTCACTGCTTCCAAAGGTTCTTCAAACTTGTTCTACTGGTTTTCAGAAGCAGACAGACTTGTTTTTCTAAGCTCTTCAGTACTCCAACTGAATTTATTTAATTTATCATTTTGCTCCTACAAAGAATCCCGGGACGCTCCTTGAAAGGTCCTAAATCACTCTGTTGTATCCTATGGATATATTCAGTGTGTACTCCACGATACTTTAATTACCTGGTATATGAAGCTGTACTAAAATAAAGGCACTACTTAGCAATCTTGAAGACCTTGATCCAACAGCTAATGGAAGAACACGTTATCATAAATAATGCAGCCAGCTCCAAGCGGAGCAGAATCCTTCCCTTTCTGAATGACAAGACAAAATAAAAGGTGAGAGTTGTCACTCTGTCGTCCTGGGTGGAGGGGGCTTCACAAGGACCTCTTAAAGGCGTCCCGGAGCAAGTTCCACCCTGCTTTCTTCCATGTTAAAGTTGTTCAAGGAGCAAATTCCACCCTGTTTTCTTTCATGTTAAGGTCCATGTTTCCAAGGGGCTGTAGGAACCCAAAACTGTAAAGCTCTGGGGTCGCTTTAACATGCTGGAAGAGAAACGTGTGGGATGCCCCCACGGAGCCCTCGGAGCTCTCACAGTCTCGGAAGCACAATTTTTGGGTCTGTGCATCCCCTGAGGGAAGGGGTGGGGGTTGCCGGGTAAGGTCAGAATCGGTGCAACTATTTGGGGAGGGTGTGCCCGCTCTGTCCCTATGAGG
>VZRE01001705.1:124617-134619 GCA_013396775.1 Cephalopterus ornatus
GGGCGGGGCGGTGGCAGCGGGTGTCACGCCGTGACCCCGGGGCTGCCGGCGCTCGGCTGCCGCGAACAAAGAAGTGTGCGGGGAGCAGCAGTGCCCTGCCGCACGAAACTCCCGAGAAACGCCCGCAGCCCGCGGTTGGGAAACGGGGTGAGGAGAGGGTTCGGTGATGGAGCCTCGTCAGGAGGAATGTTTCTAAGATGAAAGGATATATTCAGATCTCCTCGGGAGAGAATGTGGGTTTGAGGCCACTGTCATATCTGTTCATTGTTTGTTTAATGTTATTTTTTTCATGCATGTGACTAATCGCACCTTGTAACAACGAATTTTCTTTAAACAGCTCCTCAGGTTTAATTTAACAGTATTAGCAAAAATAAGGAATAAGCCCTTGACTTTACTCTTTGTTGTCTGCATTTGCAGCTGACTGAATTATGACTTGCATGTAGGGTTAAAAGTGCTGTCTCCTTTATTTCAGAGCTCTAGGGGAAGATGTTGTCTCTTCTGACATCTTGCGATTGAGATACCTGAGAACAGGTTCAGTAACAATCCCAAGTTCCTGAAGAAGATACTTACGAACGTATTGAAATAAGAAGCTGTAAACAGTTTTTTTCCCCCCTATCGTCTGTACTGCATAAGAAACCGTAATCTGAAGCACTTCTCAGACACTCTCCCAGATGTATGAAGTCTGCAAAGCTTGCTGTCCAAACTGGCTGTTTTAGTCAGTGGTACTTACCACGTTTGTGGTGTGTATACAGTACTCTGAAGAAAAATCACTTTCTTTATAAAATTCCCAGAAGGAACATTTTATTATGGACAGCTTTTTCTGGATGTATATCCAGGGAGATTAATGCCTAGAGTTGAAAGGCATTTAGTATACACTGCAAAGTTGGCTTTCCCTCAGTTTTTCCAGATGTGTTATCTCCCCTGTGCACTGGGAACGCGCACAGCCGCGTAAGCTACAGATGCAGCCATGGAGCTGTGTGAACTTGTGAGCCGCACGAGAGGTCTTGCAGAGCGCTGGTACCAGACACGGCTTCACGATGTCAGCTGAGCTGTGATTGTGCCATGCTGATCACAACAAAGCACACAAATGGAGTGACACCCTTCCTGCCCAGAGGCTGTTAAGTTTTACGAGCAAGGTTAACTGATCTCAGTAACCTCTGTCAAGTTCTGTGCGAGATGAGCGCGTGTCTCCCTGCTCCGGGATGTTGAAGATGTGCTGCTGCTTATGACACATCCAAGAGAAGAAGCTTTGTAAAATGGCTCAAACCAGCTTGCTTCAGGGAAAGCAGTTCTACTGTAGGGAGTGGGTTTTCCACAAGCTTCAGCACTGCCTCCAGGAGAAAGCTAGCTGCGGTGGTAGCGCTGCCAACAAACCATCTCTTGTAGCGAATTCTGGGAATAATACCGGTGGTGTCTCTGGGAAAGGAGTTGCCTGGGGTGTATTGTTGGTAGGAGGGCCCGGTAGTGGGAAGACAGCCCTTTGTACTGAGTTACTGTGGCCAAGCTCACCTGCAAACCTCCAGAGAGGCTTACATCGCCAGGCTCTAGCCTTCCACTTCTGCAGGGCCCAAGACTCTGACACACTCTGTGTTGGAGGCTTTATTAGAGGTTTAGTCACACAAATCTGCCGCAGTGGACTGATCCAGGGATATGAGGACAAACTAAGAGATCCTGCTATTCAAAGTCTCTTGCAACCCGGGGAATGTGAGAGGAACCCTGCTGAAGCATTTAAAAGGTAAAAACAAATTATAAAAAAAACCCTATCATAAATAAAACACAACTCAAACAAAAAGTATCTGCTGTTTAGTTCTTCCTTCCAGTGAGTCTAAGATGCAGATAGTTTAAAACATGTTTGTTTCATGGCTTGTTATCTCTGTTCAGAGCTTGCAGACCTACCATGGAAAAATCCAACTTTGTAGTTATAGCTGACATAAATAAATATTTACTTTTAAAACAAAGTTTATTATTAATAGTGAATTTATTTACATTTATATATTAATACCCTCAGTTTTAACTAGTGTTTTGGAAAGACTTTAAAGTAATTGACTTCAGAGTGAAAAATACCTAGTCTGTGGCCTTCATGTGCCATAAAGGTAGGGCAGTTGTCCTTCACAGACCTGAAACAGACCTTACAGGACCCTTGGAAAAGCTTCCAATAACATGCTCTGTCTAAGAGGAAACTGGGCTAATGGATCTCTGGGTCTGATCCAACACATCGGTTTTATGTTTGTCTAAAAATATGTGGTTAGGAAAATGTCAATTAACTCCTTATGTTACTTCTCACAATATGCACAGATTATGTCAAATCTTTATTGCCACTTATTTTATAAATACTTCAAAGTGTTGAGGGGATCAGAAATTGAACAAGAAGGCTCACCCTGCCCCTTAGAGGGTTTGTCAGCTGTCTAAGCTGAATGGAAAAAAAGACATTTTTTTAATTAGTGTTCCCTAACAAACCAAAGTCTCCTGAATGTGTCACTGATAATTTTGTTTCTGTAAGCATAAGGATGTGTATAAGGATCTATTATGTGTATATAACAGTGTATGTGCATAGAACAAAGTACAGTCTTGAGCACAGCCTGTTCACATGTGTCTCTATCAGTCTTTATTCCTTGGGCTAACAATGAAGGAAAATTTATGAAGGATAAGGCTTGTCTTCATCAACAAAGGTTCAGTTGCCAGTATAGAACTCTTCTGGAATATTAGTTAAACAGAAATATTTTAGTGTTGTGTAGTGATGTAACTTTTTGGGGTACTTGAAGGTTTATTGGCTGATATTTGCAGTAAAAAAAAAAATCTCCTCTTCTTGTTTTTTTGCTTTCCTGACCCTTAAGACTGGTAAAACAAGTACTGAGGTTGAACTGTAGTGCTTGCTCTTATTGTCATGGCGGTGTAAAAGAGCCGTCTAGTTCTGATGGCTGTTACGTCCTTGCCTGCTGAATAAACAGGATGCACGTCTACATTGTTCTCAGTGTAGTCTAAACCAAGACTACTTCTGGATTTTTTTGGTTTTTGCTAAGTAAATATGCAACTTCTAACAGCTATTAAGGCCCTAATTTCAGAAGTATTAAACCCTCTTAATTTCTAATGAGTAAAAACTGGGTGCAATTAAGTGTCTATAAATGGAATAGCAGACTGGCCATCTAGCTTTAGGCAGTCTTTTAAAATCATGAAAGTGGATTAATCTGGTGAGTAAGAGCCTGTTTATGTTTAAAAGTCTATTACAAGGAAATCTTACTAATTTAGCACAGGCAAGTTCTCTCGGCTCTAATCCTTCCTCTGTTCTAACCATGATTGCCTTATTCCACAGAAGAGGAGCTAGGTAAATTGTCTTTAGACAGAAATGCAACCTAGAAGTAGAAAATCTAGAAGATACTTGTGAGTCAGCTTTTTAGACTGATTTTTGTGAACACAGAGTTTAAAGATGGGCTCTTTGAATATTTAGGTCAATATACAGGCTTCTTGGTTTTGTACTGGAAAAATCAAATGTGACACAACATCCGGTAATAGTTTTTTCCTCCTCAAATTTTGCAACAGTGATGGTGAACAGTAAACAGTAAAAATACTTTTGGTGTAGTACAACTTCAGTTAGGGGGATTGTTTGGGGTTTTTTTTGGCCCTTCATGTATTCCCTTGCTGCACACTTACCCTGTTCCCCTGCTCTCTAAGGCAGCTGTGGTAGATGGTTTTCATTCTCATATTTCAGATTTAAGGGAGATGAGGTGTTGGAGACAAGGTGCTGTAGTGGGAATATAAGTTTTCAGCACTGTGGCAGGGGACCAGGAGGTGGCTGTTGACAGCAGTACCACGAGCTTGTTCTGCTGGATGATACAATCTCTGTCCACAAACAAGAGGAGCTTGGCAACCCCCTTCCCACCATCAAATGCCTCCTTCATTTGTTAACTGAACTTTTGTTAATATATAAAGCATGCAAGAAATACTGAACAAAAATATAAGTTAGGGTGTTTCATGTTTACTGAGGCTTGCCACTGAGCGCTTTAGTCTTCTGCTCTGGTGTGTTTGTGTATCGTTTATGTTAAGTGAAAGTTGTTGTAACGTGAAATGAGTTCTAGGAAGACTTAACAGTCAGCTGATTGCCTCTTGCATTGTGTAAAGGCACTGAAATGGCATAAATCTCTTGTCTCGATGTTCCATCGGTTTTGCCTTATTTTAGTTTATTCAGTTTATTCAGAAGAAAGAGTTTTCTTTAAAGGCGCTGTCAGATTTTTGCTTTGCTTTTCATGGCTGCTCCAGACCCAGCCATGTATTCATGGCCTAAAATGGAAAGACTTCTCTTCATAAGTGCTAAACAAGATTACACCAGTCTATTTTTGTGCTAATTGTCCTGGAAATAGTAAGAAAGAAAAGCTTCTTAATGTCTTGGGACATGCCAGTTTCTAAACAATATAAAGTTTGTTAGCTAAAATAGTGAAATCTTTTCCTGAAGAATGTTTTTTTAAAGAGATTTTTAGCAATCCTGATGGTCATAGTGAAGCATGTGCAAGCGATGATCTGGAGAGTTAAGATGTTCTCCTCCTGTTTAAACATCTTATCTTAAAAATTTCTTATGCATTTATAAACTTAATGTGCCCTACAAATTCTTTCGGGGGCAGATCTTGCAGATTTGAAGAGCTGTAAGGGCTGAACCTTACAAATCTGTTTAACAAGTATTTGTTACTGCACTGACAGCTGAGAGAAAGAACAGCTACTTGTGCTGCTTCTGAGGCACTTCCCAGGCACACACTACTGGAGCAGAAAGGAGTCCTAAATTTAAGGGAGGATGCTGAAGCCTCACATTCAAATTTGAGGTGAAAGTGAAGCAGAAGGGAAGCCAAAGACTGTTACAAACTCCTAAAGTTAAGAAGAAATGATGTGTTAAATGGAGAGAATTTAATTCAAAAGGTGCATTAGGTTCTTTCCCCCTATTCATATAGAAAAATTAATAAACCAAATTTTGCAATACTATCTCTAGGGTTGTTTTGGTTTTGCTGCAGCAAGTTTATATTTCCAGTGATTGGCGGGAATACAGGCAGATACCAGTTATCCAAGGCCATGAGGACATGAGGAATGTTGATATAAACCATGGATAACACTGAAATTTGTGTAAACTAGGCCGTAGAAAGGCATTTCCCTTATGTTCCTGGTTTACGTTTTTCAGACAGAGGAGATGACATTAAACACCTTCAGACAGTAGGGAAAGGCACATAACTCCCATGTGTTGTGCTGCAGTTCTGATCACTGATGGAAGGCAGAGCTTGGTTGTTTCCCAGCCCAGAAAAGTGGCTTTTACTGAAAGTGTGGGCATAGTTTACCCTGCAGAGCTGGTTTGTTTTGCAGGCATTGCTCTTGAGTTTGAAAGATATCCATGTCAGGAGCTCCTGGGTCAGTTTAGAGAATTTAGAGATGGAATATGTCTGTTAAATAACACACTTTTAAACTTGCACTAAACTTGCCTTTAGTGTGTGTTGATCTACTACAAACTTAAAGCAAAATTTGAATTTTGCCTGGGTGTATTGCTGAAATTATTAAATCACACAAAAAATTGTGAATTTCCACATCTCCCAGCCAGGTTGGTGCAGATGGAGCAGCTTTGCTCTCACTCACAGGTGAAGTTTCTTTCCATCTTCTGCGTGTCTTTTCAGGAAACTTCAATCTTATGAGACTTTTCACATACTTGCATCTCAGATACTGAATTTGGTTCAGTGATTTTCAAGTGTTTTTTTGCTTGTTAAGTATCCTTACATTTTGTTACTGAAGTATTTCTGATACAATTACTTTCATGGAAGAGGGTCTGATCAAAGTGATTTTTATTGGAGGAAAAACGAAGCTGCGAATTCAGATTTGCACTTACTTGCATTCCCGTGCAAGTAGATGTCCCTGATCAGTAGAGACCCAAGAAACGAGGAGTTTAAAAGAAATAAAACCACAAAACAATCAGAAAGAGCTTTGGAACAAATGTGTGATTACATAAGAGCTTCACAGAAGTTTTCTGAACTGATGGTTCATCCTCTTTACCAAAAATGAATACAGGGAAGCTATGTCCCAGATCCGAAATATCCTTTTTTTTTTTTTTTTTTTTTAGGACACCAGGTTTTGTGCATGCTGATGCAAAATTCAGTGTAGAGCTTTTCTTCTGTTTCTAACTCCCGATCGCTCCTGGGAAACCACAGAGAGTTAACCAAGCTGGGCAAGGTGACAAGAGGCATCCACACCAAAACTTTGAATTAACGGCAGTAAAGTTTTTTTTGGTGTTGCAGTTTCTTCAAACTTTAGTGCTCTGTGAAGCTGAACTAAGTATCTGTGGTGTAGCTCCTGTGTCTGCACGGACAACAGATTTGCCTTGTAGTAGAACGTGACCAATAACATCAAGTGATACAGAAAGCAAAACATTTTCGTAGTTCTCTAGAACGTACAGACATCTGTAGACTTGATTGTAAAAAGTGTGAGAGGTCATGTAAGGTTTTCTGCTGACTGCAAGTTTGAAGCAGGGGTTTATGTTGATTAAATTTGAAAGCCTTGTATGAGTCACTCATTTGGACAGCGTTAAAGTGCAACAACTCTGGTGCCAAAAGCTGTTATCTTATGTGAAGTTACTTCTGCCTGTTTGGTGTTTTGTCTTTGGCTACATGATTGAAACCTCATGAACAGCAGAATTCAAGAGTAAAAACCTGTGAGTGTCAGCCAGTGCTAACAAGCATTTCCTCCCTCGCAGCCCTTCACCTGTGTTGGCTTTCCACGCTACTGAGTTGTTTTTTTTTTCCTTCCCTGTTTCCCCCAAGAGTTGTCTATCACCAGAAAGTTGCAAATTGTAGGTGATGGAGCTTTTACTCTTCTCTAAATGACATGGGGAAACAAGTTTTAATTCAAATTCTGGATTGTTTGTGTGACAATGTAGAAAAACACAGGTTTGTTCACCAAATGTTACGTGATTTGTCTTAGGACTTTCAATCTGCAGTATTGAAACGCCATTTTTCTTACTGTTTATTAGGTGTAGATGAAGGAACAGGTTTAGACATTGAGTTGTATGCGATAACAGATGAAGTGTGAAGAAGCTGTTCTTTTTTAGAACTCCTTGTACTGCCTTTGAAGTCAGTAATATAATTAAAATGATAATGGATTGTGTGGGCTTTATTGAACAATTAACTAGTGAGCTTTTTGCTGTTTTGGAGTAGTTTATTCTTAATTGCAAAACCTTGAGTGTGTTTTGGAGTAAATTTGAGATGACTTAGAGTATCCTGACTTTAATGGGGTTTTGATATTTTACCCTACAAACTTTGAATTTTCTTTGCTAGTGAATTAACCACCGTACGTGTTTCTGCTGCTGTTTGCAGCGCCCAGGTTCTGAGATCACTGAAAACATAACAGTGCGAGGCAGCACGTTGGACATAGTTGGAGATGCCTGAGCTTGAGCTACTGGAAACTTCAAAGCTGTTGGGATTTCTCTCAATTTACTCTATAAGACATTAGTAATTCAGTATTAATCTTTTATAGGTAATAAATGTCTCCGTTTTTCTCACGTGGATCTCAGACTGTCTGGAAGCGATCTACATCTTTTCTCTAATCTCCTTTCTTCCGGAAAGGGTTGCTACAGAGCCTTTCCCTCTGCTTCCACAGCTCCAGTGCAGTTTTGGTAGTTGTAGTTTTGCAAGGGTTACAGGGAAGGTGTGAATATAGATCTTGTCAGAGTCTCCTAATGTTGTAGAGCTCCAAATGGTAGAAACAAAGCCAAGGACTAACTGTATCCCATGTCATGCAAAGAAAGATCTAAATGCATAATAAATTAATTTACAAGACCCTTTAAAGAAGACAGTTGTTAAACCTCCAGTCTGTTTATTCATTTACCACATGTAAAGTTCAAATGTGCAAGTGACTGATTTGAACCTTGAGAAGGTTGGAAGGGGACCTCGGAAAAATCAAGTCCAGCATCTCCTTCCCCAGGCAGGAGAAACTGAGTCTGGTTTTGAGAGATGCTCAAAACCTCTGCTCTTATGCTTCACAATTCTTATAGAAAAAAAAAATCCATATGTCTAACCTGAGTTGTTTTTTCCTGCTATAATCTAAACTTGTTAGTACTTACGGTATTCTGCAGAGACATGGCGAATAGAGTCTTTCTTTGGGATGGCCTTTTACATGTTTGAAAATGGCTTTACTCTCTTTCATCTCGTCTTGAAATTAAATAATTCCAACTTGTTACTTTCCTTGGAGGTCGCACCTAAGAATGTAACATAAAAAAACCCTTAGCTAAAAAAATGTTTTCCATGTTTAAAGGGAGCCAATGTTTTAGATGTGTAAATAGCAACATTCTACTTCCGTACTTTCCCAGATTTTTTTCTATTCCTACATCTGTTGCTTATGCTTGACTAGAATCCTGAAGCTATTTGGATCCTAGCTCAGAGGAGCTTGATCTAGTACAAGATTGAATTCTCCTTTTAATAGGAGTCATAACCATTTTCAGTTACAAACAATCTCATTTCAGTTAAAAGCAAGTAATTTTATTTGTTTATGATTTATTTTATACTCAAAAATGGGAGAAGCAGGATACTAACTGAAAATTATACCAATTCATGGGTGAGATGAAAAACTATTTCTGTAAGAGTATACAAAGGGGATTAAAAAGAATCTGCCAAATCAGCCTGTATTTGCAGCTCAATGAAAGTGGAGTTGCAGAAGGTAACTTCAGTCTTGTGAGAGCATCTTGACTCTCCTGGAGCTTCTGATTCCGAGTATTTACACGTAATGTGTAACTGGGGCTTTAGACTTTTAACTGATGCTGGGTTTCATAGAAAACTCTGTGGTCTGGTGTTCTCCAGACTGTTAGAGCACTGCCTGGAGCTTAAGTACTTTGTGGCATGTTTCTCTTTAGGCTTTTCCCTTAAATCTGTGGAGTTAACGGGTCACATAGCAGCAGTTCGTTTTTCTGCAAGAGCAAGTTGTATGTTCCTCTTTCATTGTATGGAAGCACAGCCTACAGACTGAACATAATACCATTTAAGGTTTTAACCTTTTCAGATTAAATTACCATAAGAAAGTTTCCCTAAGGCATTTTAATAATGACAACTTACATAGACCTTTTTGTCTTCTACTTCTATAGGCATTAACATTTTGCCTTTAATCAATGTGGCTCAGGCTTAAACCTTACAGGTTTTCCTGTAAGCTGTTTAGTTAGATGGACCTTCGTAGCAATTCTTACTTGTTAATTATTTCCCCTTCCCTTCAGTTTTCTATGCACATGTTCATAGCTTGTGCAAGGGTTTAAGTTTCTTTTCCTTTCTTCTTTTTCAATGAAAAAATGAAAAGGATTTGGCAGATTGTGAAGTAGAAAGGACTTAGTGTGTCTTATATACTGGGAGAAGATAGTATTGAAATACTGCCTCCCAAAAGCGTTTGTGAAGCAATGACTTGAGGTTTCTGTTTCTTCTGTGTGATGATGCCTACAATACACTGGGAATGGTGAGAAATCTTCTGTCTTTGTTTAGGAGCAGGAATGCTTTGAATAGTTAATGCAAAGATGCTTCACGATTGAAGAATTACTGCTTAAAAACAAATAATCGGGCAAAAAAGGCAAGAAAATAATTATGTTGACACAGGGGTTGAGTTGCATGTAGGTGTTCAAAGGTATTGCAGAGAAGGTGCTGCAAAGAATGGAGGTGGGTAGGTTCCTGGCATGCTGATGACATCAAAGTGTGATGAGAGCTTGAAAGAAGAACTGAAAATGAGATAATGAGAAGGCGGCAACATTTACATAACTGATGAAGTGAAAGGGGCAAACCAGTTGCGGTCAAAGCCCTCTGTGCTGCATGTTTGCAGATACCTTCACACACAGACAGGACCAAAAAGTCTTGTAGATAGGCCATCAGACCTCCTCAGTCAGTAGCACAACACCACAAATCATTCGGTGTTTCCATACTTTTTTCTTTAGTATTTTTGTCTTCTTTAAAGTATGATAAAGTTGTTATCCACCGTAAACATTTTATGTATAAATTGTTGGGGGGGGGGGGGGTG
>VZRE01001705.1:134626-153882 GCA_013396775.1 Cephalopterus ornatus
GGGGATGTAGTTTCTGTCACTTGTTCTAGTGTAGTTAAGGCTAAAAACAGATCTTACTAAACATGAAGCTATAGAATCAGTTCCAAAGCTAAATTCATCACTGCTGTAAGGTAATAGAATCAGGTTCACATGGTGCTAACCTAACAGTGTTTTTTGAAAGTAAATTATGGAGAAGATGCAGAAAGGATCAGTTGGTGATTTACAATCAAAACAGAGAAATTGTATCGGCTGGGGGAAAAAAAAACCAAACCACAAGATGAGTAATACGGTCCCAGAGTGATGCATGAGGAACATATGCTATGGATTCTGCTTTGGAGAGTATGGGAGAATAATTTTGGGTGGGACACTGGAGAGCTGCTCCATCTGTTGCCTCTTCAACTAAGGCAGTGCAGTTAAAGGTTAGGATAGTCCATTTTACTTGACAAAGTAAGATGGGAAAAGATACGTGGTAACACACACGTAGTAGGGAAGCTGTCTTTAGTGCTTGACTAGAAGGTAAAATCTTAACAGCTTTTCATCTGGTATTTGTGCAGAGGATTTTCTCAAGATGAGGTTGGGCAGTATAATCCTGCAATCAGTTCAAGAGTTGAAGTGTGGGGCGCTTTATGATGATGTGCAGGAAATGAGATAGGCAGGTATAGAGCAATTTGATTAGGGATTGATCGAGATTTCAAAATGCCTATTGTTGTGTAGCCTGGTTCCTCCAGGCAGGCAATTCAGAAACCCCTATTCCGAGGGAACAGGTACTGCAGCACCCCTTCTTCCTGCTTCCCAATCAGTAATGTTGGGGTTTATTCTGTTTGGAATCAAATGCATAGGAAAAAATTTAATAAATTTGAGGATTGTCAGACTGAACTGCAGTAATAATGGTGACTTTTGCATCGTGTGCATTAATCTACTGTGTTCTGTTACATGGTCATGGAATAAGAGAACATAGGGCTGGCTGGACAGTAAGGTACCATATAGCCTGACAAAGGCACACAATTGAGTGTATTCAGTGCAGTTTTTTACCTGTCTCATCTGGGTGGGGTTTTTTTGTCTCCTTTTGTGGTTAGCATTTCTCTCATGTCAGCAAATACAATCATGTACCTGGAAAGCAGTATCTGTTCCGTGTTGTGTTTATGCGCTGCATAAATCAAGGCAGAGAAAAGAAAGGGATTTTTGTTTTTCTCCAAAATGTAGGATAATACCTAAAAATTCAAAAAACCTGTAAAACTACAAGAATTTCAATTCAGTTGTGTACTAATGTGTTCAGGTAACACTGCTCATAGAAGCAGCTACATTTTTGTTTAACAGAGAAATATTATTTTTTATATGACTAAGGAATCAGGTAGTTAATAAGGAAAGCTGAAAAGACTGTGTATTTCACATGGCTGTACCTTTGGTTTCATAAGTGATTTAAAGCTAACTTTTTAATTTTAATACATTCTGTTGCATATATAAACTTGTTAGTTTTGTTATTGTGGTACATGTTGCATTTCAACCACATATTTTTGAATATTACAAAGTTATTATCCTAACTTTACATGTATGGAAAATAAGGTGCAGTGTAGGCAATTCTCTCATTTCTACTAATAATAGTTTTCAGTGAGTCTGATTTGATGCTTTCATCTCATGCATTTGATGTAATGTGTACTTTCTCTGACAACTTTTTTTTTAAGGAAAGAGGTGGATTTGTGGAAACCAATAGTGAAAACTTAATTGATGCTAAATAGAAAGAAAAGCATTGATTTTGACCCTATTAAAAGATCTTTGAAACAGCACCTGGTGGATGGCAAATTCGAGGTGTAAATATAAACAAACAGCTCAGAAACTGGGGGTGGAGGAGGAGGGGAAATAGGGTTAGTCATATAGGTCATGGGATGGACAAAGAAGAAGATAAGTGAGTGAGTAACCAAATGCCTTAGGTGTTTTCATACTAATGGGAAGAAGGTAAGGGGTAAACGAGCAGAACTGGAAATATTAGTATGCACTCAAGATTGAGTTAAATGCTCTAAAAGATCTGTCAGGATATCTTGTATAACTGGTATGTTTAAAAAAAAAAGTAGTTTGTTTGGTACATAATGTGCTTGCTTCTATTCTAGAATAAGCTAAAGAAATTAAAGCCACTGAAAAATCTGTGATTTAAAAAATATATATATAAAAATGTGTAAAACACATATACCATATGTGGTGATAGTTTTACATGTGGGATTTCTACTTAGTTTGTTGTTAAGTGTTATCTTTCATGGACTGTAAATAAAACTGTCCACCAACTACTTGTCAGACCATCTTGTGTACCTAAAAGTTTACCTACCATGTCCAAATGTAATAGTTGAGTAACTAAGAGAAATTCCCACACCTCTAAACCATGTCTTTCTTACAATTTAAGTGTTTGACTCCACCAAATCTGCAAGCTCAAGTAAACTAAGCTGCTTTAAGCTATCAAATGAAATTATCCAAGGCATAGAATTCAGATGATAATGTTGACCTCACTGAAAAATTGGAGTAACAAAACAAACAGGAGATAAACATCAGCTGGGAAAGCAAGATATAAGCAGAAGTCTGCCAGTGACCATACTACTGTTGTCAAAGAGAAGAAAATAGCTAGTGGGAAGGCATAAATTTGCTTCCATCGGATTGGAAAAAGTCAGCTGAGAAAATGAAAGAAATCTTTTGGAGACAGCGACTATGAAATGATCTTAAATGCAAACTGTTGATGGTTGGACTCAATCTTAAAGGTTTTTTCCAACCTAAATGATTCTGTGATTCTTTTTTTAGAAGGGGAGGAGAAAGAAGGACCAACTAAAATCAGTAGGCCTGAAGATACTGGTGACCTCAGATAATTTGTGGGTAAGATCTCCCGAAGACAAGTATAATGAAAGGAATTAGCTGAAATGAATGTTGAGGTCTCAAAGCAGGGTATTAAATGTCCAATTTAGTGAAACTGAGCTCCATTCATGTGTGAAACAGGAGCAGGAAGAACTGCAGAAAGCAAGTAGAGCAGCTACTAAATGTGAAAGTGAAAGTCTCATGTAAAAATGAGGGCAAGACTGAAAGTTCAGGGTGCATTAATCATGTTTCCTGTGAGAAGTGTTTTGTTTGGTAATAAGAAATACCTCCATACGTGCTTTAGCAGAAAGAAGACAATGTCCACCAAGTGTTGAGCTGCTATTCATTGGGGAGGAAAAACTGGTAGCAGTGGGAAAGCTAAAATGTTCAGTGCTTGTATATATTGCCCTTTCTTAGAAACCAGTCATTTTGCAGTCAGCTAACATAATTAAAACTAGCAAGAAAGAGGGAAGAATAAAGAAAAACATAGCCCAGACGAAAAACCCAAAACAAACAAAGAGAAACACAACAGAATAGGTGAGATGTTTTCAAACTGTTACTGATTGTCTTCAAAGGACAGGTTATCTTTATGAGGATGGCTGAAAATTCAGACTTGAAAGAAAAAGTTGTATGTTTAGTGCCTTGCTTTAAAAAGGGACAAAAAAGTTGTGGGGAAGTAGAAGCCTGTCAATTGAAATGAAAAATGCCAGGACAGATAATCAGACAAACTATTTGCAAGCAGCTGGGAGATAACAAAGAGTTGAAAAACAACTCCCAGGGTATGACATGGCTTGGTTTTGATAAATTTAATCTAACTTGTTTGTGAGAGTCACAATACTTGTGGATAAGGGATAACCATAAATGTCATCTTGACTCCAAGAAGGCTTTGCTGACATGAGAGTCATGCAAACAGGCTGTGTGCAAGGTAGAACTATATTTGGCTATGTGCATTAAGAGGTGAGTAACTGAACTTAGAGTAATTATCCTAGTTCACTTTCAAACTGACACAGCACTGTTGGTTTCATAAAGAGATCTGTCTTTTCTCAGCCTGTTCCTTAATGCCATCAGCTGACTGAGTGGAGGGAAACGGTTATAAATTTTGGATGCTCCTGGCTTCCTTGTAATGACCCTTGTGTTACTCATGAGACAAGCTATAGGGCAAGAAGTACAAGGTTTGAATTGCAGGAAAACAGGTAAAATTGGGAACCTTCCCAATTACAAGAATATTGAAGCACTGGAATAGATCGCTCAGCAAGACGGTATTGATCAGTGGAAGTCTTTAGGAATGCCTGGACTTGTATCTCTCAGGGATGACAGATGTAGAGCTGATCCAGCTGTAGGCAGGGAAGTGGACTAGGTGACCTCTCCGTGACTATAAAACAGACCTGTGAGAGTTTGTGTAGAATACATTGCTTTTTTATATTATGTATCGGGCAAAAATGTTTGTGTTGTCTCCTGTACTCTCCTTCTCTTCACCTTTGGGGACACAGATTTTTGTATGTCAGACTTGGAGTAGTTTAGAACATATTGTGTATGTTAGCACAGATGGCAAGTATATTCCATTTAAAATGTAGTCAGTCAACCTGCTCGTGGTAGCAGTTGTGAATGGTTTTCAGCCACAGTTGTCTGTCCTTTATAAAAAGCCAAGTTGTTTGCAAACTGTTCTGGGCAGTCCAACTATCACACCAAAATATTTGCTCTTAAGGCTTCTGTTTTCTGAGGTTTCAAGTAAATCCCACCAGTAGATCTGCGGGCAGGGCTTTATAGCCAGAAATCACCTACGTATTTGTGTGAGACAGTAGGAGGTCTCTAATCAATACACAGGGTCCAGTAAGGCCTGTTTCTGTGTTACCAGTGGCTCTGGTTCCACGATAAACTCTGCTTTTGTCTGGCCTGATGCCCTGGAGGTGGCTTTTGTGCTCTCCTGGTGGGGCTACAAGTCTGCCTTACAATTGCAGATAAAATCCAGGTTGCTACAAGACATTGCAAAATCAGGTATTGAGTTGCACAAGACTTGCCTGCTGTTCCTAATTCACCACTTCTGAAAGGCCAGACCCTTGATTTACATCTGTGTGCTTCACCTCGAGCTTTCCCAATAGGTGATTCTCAGGGTGGGCTTTTCTTTTCTTTCTGCTTTCTGCCTCCTCCTCCATAAGACTAAGCGTGGTTGTGTAGAATTGTTAGAGCCAGTTTGTTGTCCTATGCAACCTACAAATAAATAATTTACTAAAAACAACGATCTACATTACACCGTAGCCCATGAGTGTGTCTTAATTCCAATACTGCGCTTTGTCAGAAGGTCATAATCAGTTGCAGTACACTTTATCATGTTGAAAAATTACAGAACAGGCCCCTCAATAACCTGATCAGATCTGTTGGTGTGTACACAGGTGTGCACACAAACTGGGTCACTTCACTTTTGCCTTATGTTCTATTTTGCAGCTTTTCTAAATGTAAAATGGTTCTGTGCTTCACAGCCTTTGTATTTCTTAAATATTCCCAGTTAGTTAAGGGTCCTCTGTGTGTGTGTTTTTCAGGATGTTATTACCAGTCTGAGCAGCTGGGCGATTAGTAAGAAGCAAAGGGGCCTGTATTACACATGTATATAGTGCCGAGAATTGGAGTGATACTGTACAGAAAGCAGCTATTGGATTTGATAATTAGTTTCCCTTTTAATCATTAGCCAGAATAAGGCAGGTAAACAAACTGTTTACTGTAAGTCATCCATAAGACGTAAATGCCTTGTCATAGGATAAAATAAAACTCCTCTACAAACAGTGCTGTAAGCAATTTGTAAAGGTGCTCTGGTTTGTCTTTCTGTGTGAATATAGCTGCTGAAAGAGGGTAATAATTCATAGCTGAATAGCAGGAATTGTCAATTTTGTTAGAAGTTAAATTCACCTTTTCATCTTTTATTGCGACCTGTGCCCCATACGCCGTTTGGAAAACAAAAGAGAAAAATGCAGCTATTGGTCTAAGTCTGCCTTTGCTGAAGCTTCCACAGTCTTTAACAGCTTTATCTTCACTGGCTCCATCCTTTTAAATGCAAATTGGGAACTGGGGGTGGTGCAGACAGACAGCTTTAATGGATTATACTCCTTGCTAACCAGCCCCTGGAATATTACAATATACAAATAAACATGTGTCTGTAAACTCATGAAGAGCAAGGTGGGGTATTTGCTATCACTTGTGAGAGTTTTTCAAGTACAGATGATTTTAAAAAATCTGGCGTTTTGCTTTTTTGTTTTCTATTCTTAGGCATTTTCAAGTTTTTATGTTTATTCCATGAGCAGTGGAAGTAGGGAAAACCCTACTGTGTATAGATTTGTGCCTTTGGGCACCTCTGTCCTCAGGTATCCTGTAATGGCCTGAGCTCCCCTCTGTAGAACCTTTATGATAATTCCTTTCCCTTTCCCTGTCACGCAGCACCTCCAGCTCTTAACTGCCCTAGAGAGCCTTGTCCGTCCCTGCCTGTCCCCCAGCGGTGGGCTGGGGAAGCTTCTGCTTCACCTGATTTAGAGCTGGAAGAGGCAGCATCAGGTTTCCTCTTAGTGGTTAGGATCTGTGTTAGGTCTCAGTGTGTGATTTTTAGGCAAAAATCCCTCTGCGTCTTACGTTGCTGGCAAAAATTACTACAGCATTATGTAAATATAGTTGGCTTGTTTACAGTCTCACGATGTACTTAATTTTCTCTGTTTTCCAATACAATGTAAAGGGAAATAAATGTCTTAAAAATTACGTGGTAAAGGGCCGTGATATGTTGTAAAGCACTTAGAAGGAAGATGCTTGTTTGCTTTTCTGAAGATTGAGACAAGTGTCTGAAGAATTATCTGGTTTTTTATACACTAGAAGTAGTTAAACTCTTTATGTATAAATATGTATGCACACAAAGATATCCATCCGATATAGATAGGCATATTCCTCCATTTAATCTTCAGTAATTTCCTAGATCAAATGTGCAAATGAGCAGTTTCTGTATAAACTCTGTGAGGTTACATCACATATGGAGGACAGCCCTTTGTTGTCTGTGTCACATAAGGTGAACGTTTCATGAGGGAGTTTTGGCAAATTTTTGCAAATATAACAATCAGGTAAAACCCACTGTAACTTTGATTGCTGATAGCAGTGGGTCAGCTCCATCATGTTTGCTGGTAATCACCAAATGTAGGTATTACAGATACATTTTTTTTTTCCAGCGTGTGTTTACAGTCCTAAAGGAATTGCTTCAGTTTCAAGGAATTAGAGTCCTCGTGAGGTTTGCAGATTTATTCTGTTATTCCGTGTGATCACCTGCTACTGTTTCTTGTGACTCAGAGTAGTGGTGTTGATGTTAACGTAATTGTAAATATTACATGTGAACTGTCTCACCTGAATATTGCTTTGGTTTTTGAAATGCAAATAATCTTTGGGTAAGATGTTATTCTGGGGGCATCTTGTCAGGGAGGTGCTGGTGAACTCAAACGGAAGAATGCCGATTTTAAACATTTTAGAACTCCCTGAATCAGAAAGAAGTGGATGAGCTGAAGTCAAGCTTAAGGACAACCTTACCTGACAGCAGTAAAACTACTTGGACCATTTAGCACCATTTTTAAAAATCAGTTTGGGATGTTTAATGTGCTTTTCCTGGGCTCATGTCCTGTAGTGGTGTCTTTTTAACATGCAGCACTTCCAATGAGAGATGCAAAATCAGTGTCACATTCTGCCTTTGGGGAGAGTGCAGGGGGTGTGCCCGCTTCCAGAATTAATCCTGAAGCTGCTTCCCTAGCTGTAGCTTACAGAGATTATTTCCTCTGAAGAAAAATCTTTGGGGGCAACTCATAGTTTAAGATGAGGAGGAAAAGTTAACTCCTTACTAATTACAAAAGGAAGAGGGGAAAAAGGATATTATGAATATGACAACCAGCTGGTGAATTTCCTCAAGGAATCTAATGTAGAGGCATTTGTGAAAAAACAGGAGACTGTGTGGGGAATAATGATGTTGTCTGCTTCTTTACAAACTTTCTTTGGAAAGAGCAGAGGTTGTAAATTCCCAGTGCAGACCTCTGGAATGGTGGTTCTTGGCATTGGCAGCTGGAAGTGGAATACAAGTGCTGAACTGTAACCTAGTGGCGAGAAGGTGACTCAAAAGGCAGTTTGTTAAAGCATTGTTACACTGATTAGAAAAAGGAACGTAAGAGCTCAGGAGTGTCAGCAAAGCAGATCGCCAAATAAGTCATTTCCATCATGAAATTTGAAGTATTTCACGTTTTGCTAAAAGTAGCAGCCCTTGGAGTTTGATGTATCAGGGACTGATTGTGGTTTTCTTTACTTTTTTCCCCTTGCTTCTTGTTGCCTGCTTAGGAGATAAGTTTTTTACGCTTGTTCTGTGTGTTTGACAGCAGTAAATGCCAGCAGCTGGGTAGAGAAAAGGAAGCCCTTTTAGGGATAAGTTCACCCTCTATCAGCCATCAGTTTAAATGGGGGGGACACAACCAAATTTCCTATACACCAGAGACAGTCAAATATGAGGAACACATTCATGAGAAACTAGGATTTATAATTTCTTTTGCTCCTAGAGCCACTCATTAATTGCTATTTGGCATGTATGTGGTTGCTTTTTTCTTTCCTTTTTTTTTCTTTTTGAAGCAAGTATATGCATTCCACTGTGACTCTTTTCAGCCTTTGTGGACAACACTGTTATCTTTCTGCTTTGTTCTGTTGTGTCTTCATGTTTGTGTGGATCCAATCTAAAAATCTCAAGGACAATCATAAGCAGAACTTCAGCATAGCCTGTGCATATTCCTTCCATGTGTGGAAAATCATGTTTGCATGGGTTCAGTCAACTCAGTAGCAATCCTGAAGAATTCTGTGGGATGGCTCATTGTTTTGAGGAATTCTTATTTGCTGCAGAGCATGTAAAACATCTTCGCTCTGCATAAGAAAGTCATTATATTGCCATTAAAATGAATTCCATCATTTAAAATACCTAATTGTGCTGTTTTCTCTGGAGATTTTGTATTTTTACTAACTAGTTGATTTTGTTGTTTTTAATGATAACCACTTTTATATCTGTATTGAATATAAAAGTTATAAAGATAAAGCTGTTACCCTTTCAGAAGGTAAAGAAAATCAACTTCTAATCCTTTGAGAGGCACTCTGCACATTAAGCAATCTGTTACAACAATCTGTAGATGAATCACCCTTGAGGGAAGTACTTTAAGACATTGTTAATTCCGTGTTGATTTATATTATTTTCCTGTGTAAGCAAGAAATAGTAGGGGAGTGGAATTACTAAGCCAGGTTACAGAGGTAAACAAAGAATCATAGAATTGTTTAGGGTTGGAAAAGACCTTTGAGATCATCGAGTCCAGCTGTTAACTCAGCACTGCCAAGTCTATCACTAAACTGTGTCTTGGGAGAAGAGTCTGACTGAGGGTGCCCTCGGTGCCCTCATCCAGATCATCGGTGAAGATACTAAACAGGACTGGCCCCAGTACTGAGCCTGGGGGAAACACCCTTTATACCTGCCCACCAGCTGCATTTAACTCCATTCACCACATCTCTTTGGACTTGACCATCCAACCAGTTGCTCCAGGAGAATGATGTGGGAAGCAGTGGCAGAGGCTTTACTGAAGTCTGGGTAAACAACATCCACAGCCTTTCTCTCATCCTCTAAGCAGGTCACCCTCTCACAGGAGGAGATCAGGTTGGTCAAGCAGGACCTGCCTTTCCTAACCTTGGGCTGTCAGGCCTGATCTCCTGGCTGTCGCATAATGTGACTTCTGGCAAATTAGCACAGCACTTACTGAAAAGTTTCACTATTATGTTACTTGGCATCCACTCTGAACTCATGATATAAAGTGTCTCGGAAGAACAGAAGTTTATCCAACAGTTTCAAAGGGCACTTAAGGAGAAAGCCCAATCAATGTCTTGTCAATGCCACACTTTTATTAATATTGCTATAAACTGGGAGAAGTCACTGTGCCTCATTTGTTACATAAAAATATATATGTATATTCCTACTGGAATTTAAATTATATTAAGATTCAGAAATATATTATGAAATGAAAAAAAGCAGAGCACAGGGAGACAAGGGTCTGTGCAACAGCGTTTTATGGGGCACCATCAATATCCTAAGACTCTTCTGCCTGGAAAGAAATGGCTCAGAAGAGGCTGTGGTACAAATGTCGTAGAGAGGGGGAATATGACATTACTGCTCACTGCCCATTTTAGTACAGAGGCTGATGGATATCAAATGGAACAAGGACTTTCTGACCTTTAAAGTACAAAAGGGAGTGTTACTTTATGCAGTGTGTAGCTAAGCTGCAGGATATTGTAGGTGCTGGAGTCTTAAATCAGTTCATAGAAGACTTGGACAAACCTATGGAAGTGTGGTCAGTTAAGGGATGTTAAATGCAAAAACTGAATCTCTGGCTCAGAAAGTCCCTGGAAGCACTGATTGCTGAGAGTGCTGGGAAAATGTGGTTTAACGCTTGCCCAGTGCTTACATTATTCCTCAGAAATCTGCTTCCAGCCTTGTTTAGAGGCAGGGTGAGCCTTTTGGTTTGACCCTTGACATCCCAGTGCTGTGGACTGCAGGAATTAAGCTGGGTGATTTGGGACTCTTTCCCAAACCATCACTGTTACCTTTTCTCAGTGGTGTTCCCAACAGGTAAATACTGACACAAGAATATTTTCAGATGCTCCTAAGATACTTTATAGGCATTTTGTGAAGGTCACACAAATTTTAAGTGAGATTTTAAGATATCATTTCTTCATGTCTCATAGTAACATTCATTCTGGAAAAGTAATTTTATATAGAGAACTATGTGAGAAGAAAATTAGTTTTGATAGAAAAGAAATGTTGCAGGGAAAATGGCTTGACATAAATAGCTGAGAGGGCAAGGCAGAATTGTGGTGGGGGAAGGGGTGGAAAATGTGGTCATTTCCAACCGCCTCCTTTCATTGTGGGATTGGCATCACTTAGAAGAGTAATTTTAACCTTATGGCTACTTTAATTTCCTGTTCTGCAAATCGGTAGCTGCTTAACTTCCCGGCTTAGTGAACAGTGATTTTAGTTGTACTTCAGGCATCCTCTGAAAGAGTACCTACCTGGGGAAATACCAAAGAATTCTCAGTAGTCTTCTGCAAAAAAAAAAGAAAAAAAGGGGGGGGGTGTGCAGTAAGATTTTAAAATCTATCTAATAGTGAGTGCTTTCAGAATACAAGAATTTTGTACTTCTTTTTCATACCTTTGAGGACATTTCTCTCTAGTCTGCTCTGCTGTTACTGTCAGATGTGAAAGGTGCACTCCTGTTTCCATTTTGCATTTTCTCAGTCAGAAAGCCAGAAAATAACAAAGCTTCCCCTAACAGGGCTTACGAATCATTTCTGAAGTGGATTGTGTTTTTCCATTGACGGGCAAGATTTGCCTGTATACCCATTTGAATGCTTGGTAGGTGACAATGTGTTGACCTAAGTCTTCTAAGATAAATTTGTTCAGTAAAACAAATGAAAAAAGATTCCTATGGACTTGAGTAAAACAAAAAATACAATGTGTGTGCCTTCTGGACATGTGCACACAGCAAATCTACACAGGAGAGTAAACTGTTAGGTATGTATTTTGGTCACCTCATTTCATCTTCCAAATCTTTGTACTATAAAGTCAAAATTTGCTTGCCAAATGTATTTAAAGATAATTTAGTCAGTGAAACTTACATGCCTAAATCACTATGAATTTTCCCCGAAAATAGTAGTGTAGCATGGAAATACTGAATAGATGCATGATGGTTATATAGTAGCTGTTTAAAGATACATGTAAATGCAGAGTTAGGTATATTTTTAAGAAACACTCTTAAGGAGGGCAGCAGTAGATGCAAATTTGAAATTTTTAGCCACACAATCAGATGTGGTGTTAGAGCTCCTAGCATCCCAAGGATGCAGATAATCCTTTTTCAGTAATAGAAGTTTGGCAACTTCAATATAAATAAAAGCTAATACATCAAAGTCACTACCAAATGCTTCAGTCTGCTACTAATTTGCATTTTATTTGTGAAGGTATGGCAGAAATTCTGTTCTCTGTAAACCTGTTATTCATTCAGACTTGAACTCTTTGAGCTTCAATATTTTTTGTGTCTTGTAGAGTTTTGTTTCGTGACCGACGGTGGTTCCCTATTAGTTTGTGATAAGCAATAACAACAGCTGTGGCAGAGACAACAGCAGTGAAGTTATTAAACTATAGGCCAAATAGCTTCTTTCTTAGTGAAGCAACGTTTTTCCAAGTCTTCTGATTAGCCTTGAGCACCGTGACATAGTTTTAAAGTATTTTTATAAATTACAAGTTTGTGAAAAAATAATGTTGCCCAAACAAGAATTACATCACTACTTGTTCAAAGTATTTCTGTTAGTTCAGTCTACTTCAGTATTTTCCATGGTAACTATTTAATTTTGCATTTTAAGTTGATCGCAGCTTCATCTTAAATAACTATATTGTTAAATGTATTTAAAATACCGATTTTGTTTGCTGTTTCTCACAGGTGCATTCTCCTCCCTCTCCTGGGAATGAAACCCCCTCAGCAGAGCCTCTTCATACTCGTGGATTCTGTTGATGAGGGCTGTAACGTTTCCGAGGGTGAACAGACTTCCACAAGTTTATCTGGAACAATTGCGGAGATTTTAGCAAGCCACTTTGAGTTCTTCCCTCCCTGGCTGCTCCTCCTGTGCTCTGCCCGCAAGCAGAGTAAAGCTGTTACAAAAATGTTTACAGGTGAGTACAGAGCACAGGGGGTGTTTGGTACCATAACTGGGACGTGGCATTTATCAGACCCTGGGTAATCGCTGCATGCTTAGTTCTGAAGAATGACAGAAACAACAATGGTAATTCTAAAAAACACATATCCCGGTTTGCCAAGGACTACAGATAGCTTAAATCACACAAAAATTATGGAGTTAAATTGTGTCTTTGCAATGCACCTGCCGAGAATAGGGCTGCTTTGAGTTTCCCTCTTGCTTTGCTCGTTTTATAAGGCTTTGGAAGAGTGAAGGTGATGTGTAAGTACAGAAGTATGTCGGCTGCATACACCCATGCCTAACAACCTGAAAAGGTTTTTCTTTAATCTTCCATTAAAACCTCTCCCCGTATTTGCAGAAAGTGAGTAAGAAGGTGGAATTGCAGAGAGGAATGATGTAGATGTGGATTCTTGGAGCATGCTTTTGGCAGAGGTTGCACAGTAAAAAAATTCTTTACAGCTTCTTCATCCAGGCTTTACTGTGTCATGAGAACATTTCTTCACTGTAATGACATTGTTACTGCAAGTTCTCTGAAATTTAATAAAAGGCAATATCTAGACTGGATTCCAAGCCTATGTGTAAAGCCTGTGTGTATTAAGGACACAATTAGGACAAAAATGTGATTATAGAACTTAGACCCATCGGTTTGCTCATTTGACAGTGGCAAAAGGTCAATAGGATAATTGCATTTTGGAATGAAGTACTGTATTAATCAGTGGCAGACATGAAGACTGGTATTGGGGAGTATGTGAAAACTGAAAGAAACTTCAAGGTAGCTTCACAGGGCTCCTTTGGACATTCATATGAGAAGTTTTGTCAAAGTTTGGCTGATTATATATGTTGTCATTTCCAAGAAAACAGACAAAACTTTCTTCACAGCAGTTTTATTTCCTTTCCACTGAATCATGCAGTGTTGCAGACTAGTCCTAAAAATTTGCTCTGGTTTTCTAAGTGTATTTCCAGATGGAATTCCTGACAGGAAAAATCAGCAGAACTAATGGATATGTCTTTAAAATAAATTTAATTTCAGTGAGTTAATTTCTCATTTCCACAGAGCATGAGTTGATGAATAGCATAAAGGAAGTTGATGTATGGTACTCTAATCCCATCTTCACTGTGAAAAGGTGTAGCAAAGAAAGAACTGGATACAAATTGAGAAGGAATTTTAGGGTCTATTCGGAGGAAGTGGTGGTTTAGCCACTATGAAAGAAAAATGGGACGTTACAGCCAATGTGGCTACCTAATTTAATGCACTGTTGGGTGATTTTCCTGTTAATACCCAATACTCAAGTTTGCAAAAGGTATAGTGAGGGTATGAGGAGCATTGCAGAAGCTCCTGTTAACTTCAGAAATGTTGCAACTTCGTGTTGTAAAACTGGAGATATCTTCTCTGGTTGTAGGCTGAAAAGGATTCACTGACATTAAAGTTTCTGCCAGAGCAAACTCTTGTCCTCCTTTGTGGTATTTGAATGTTTACTTTTAGCTGAGCCAATTTTTAAAGCTCTTTATGTTTAGTTGGTGGGCAGGCAGAATCGAAGATCAACAATAAGTATTTGGAACAAAAAAAAAAAAAATCAGCTTCACTGTAACTTAGTGAGATAGATTGGAATCCTTTTAGTATTGTTTCAGGAAAATGTGCCCCATCTGTAGCTTTTTCTGCTAAAAAGTTTTGGAGTATAATATGAAATATATATTAACCAATATTAACGTGATTGCAATAAAATTATATCTGTTTTCACTTAAAATTTTTGTGCAGTGAAAACTTCCTCCAGATCTCTCTGACAAATAGGTTTAGCTCTCATTTTAGCAAAGTGTTATCGATGACTGGAAGCAGGATTGCTGCAGTGGCCTTGTCCTGTGATGCTCTTTTTTGGGTATCCAGTGCAGATGAGAGTTCTGCAACCATCTCCCGAGCCAAAAATAGTGATGACATGGAGGAGAGAGTCCAGCCTTTCTCATCCACCGTCATCCTAATGGTGAATAATCCCTAACAGTCTAAGAATGAGAAAAGGAGGAGGGTAGTTTAGTCTGGTCCTCTTTATTCTTTCACTTCTGGTGATGACTTATTTCTGAAAATTGAATAGTTGTGCTGAATCTGCTGCAGCTTGTGCTCTGGGCCCTTCCGTATTCCGATTCTGTAGTAACACAATGTGCTACAGATTTTCTTCCCCTTCCAGAGATTCTCAGCTTTCATTATTTTAAAAAAATAAAAAAAGGAAAGGGGAAAAAAAAAAGGTTTTGCCTCTTGTGACTGCAGAGACAGCCTCAAAAATATGAACCAAATGTAAAATGATGCCTGCATGAGTCTGTGGTCACCCTGCACAGAGAGCGAAAAGCCAGCCAACTGAGTAAGAAAGGAGGGCAGTAGATAATGCGTGGCCTTCTCTTCCATGTGCACTGTCACTCCTACATCATGCCTCTTTGGTTTTCCTAGCGACTTTTCCCCCAAATTTAACAATTCTGTCCTGCACCCATAGTTATCCATAGTGTCTCCCACATTATCATTTATTATCATTTGGCTACAAGCATGAACACTCAAGCAGCTACATTGAACACAGTCTTTCCAACCTGAAAGTGGCACAGAACATCCATGTGGTTTTTTTTAAGCTTCAGCTAATGAGCTAATTAAAATGCTTCTCCTAAAATGAGACTAAATCTTGAAGGCATAGGAGTCATTCTTACAAAACCAATTTCCTTTCTTAAATGTCCATCATAGTAGTTGAAAAACTTGAGGCATTTTAAAATCAGGCAATTTGATTTAGATAAGTGTGAGTGAACAGCAGATAATTTCTCATTAACAGCACGAAGTTAAATAGACAAAAGGGCATATGTGCAAATACTCTATTTACTGGTTCAAAGAGGCTTTTTTCAGTTGGCATTTACTTAATTTCTTTTTTGCTACACGCATAAATCAAGTATCTGTGGCATCTGGCTTGATAATACCCTTCAATTAAACACTGACATTCTTCCAAAGAATTCCTTGTCATGCATGAGGCATGAATGCACCAGTGAGGTACAACCCCTGCAGATGTCACATCTCAGGGATCCATAGTTTTCATGAAGTTAGTGTTAAATATCAGAAAGATACTGGAAACTTCAATAAAAAGAATCAAAAGTGGAGGTGAAAGGGTTTAGTTTAGACTCAGAGGTAACTTGAGTTCCATTTACCCACTTGTCCATAGGCAAAACCAGACAATGTCATTCATTTTTCAGTCTTCCTTTTTTTCTGCCATTGAGTTCCAGCTGGATATTTTTAAGAGCTGATATTTATCCAAATTTATTATTAGAAATCTTGGAAACATGTCTTTCTCATATCTCTGCTATTTACTGGCCCTGGTCTGAATTGATGTGAAGGGTTGATTTTCTTATATTGTTTCCAAAAGCTAAAATATAAGCAATACTTTAGAGAAATACAATAAAAAATGACAACCCAGCTTCTCTGCACCCAAAAAAACCTCACTGTTTGGTAATTAAAGCTACTCAGGAAGTCATATTGCTGAATCTCCAAATCGAAGCAGTTGCCTGATTTGGAGCTGAGCCTTTCTGATTAGCTGCCATTCCAGAAAATAAATGGCATGAGACCCCTTCAGGAGATATTGCTTCCAGAATGAAGAATCTAAGTTGTCCTCTAATTTTTCATTGTAGTTTGGAATTTATTGGGATGACCTCATTTTACTTTAAAGATTTTATGGGAGTTGGATTTTGTCTATAAAAGATAAATTTTATATATTTCTGTAGTTGTAAAATTCACTTTTAAAATACTAAAGCTTTGAAAAACTTTATTTGTTCTTTTGGTTCGGGCTTTCAAAAGGAAAAATATTTAAAAGGCTTGGGAAATCAACAGAGAGCTTTTAATTATTGTTTCCTTTCTTGTCATTACCACTTTGAAAGCACTGTACTAGGGAATTCCGTATTTCCTAGTAAAAAAGCTGTGTGTGAATTTGGAACTTAATCGCTTTGTAATTAAAGAGGGAAGACTAAATTGTTTTAAATGAACTGTTACCTGTAAATCTAATGAAATAAATTTCTGTGCAATGACACGGACCAGTGAGAGCAGCAGATTTCAGCCTCAGTGTCTTGTAGCACCTGCAGCAGATGCAGTGATATTTGTAATGCACAATATACTGCAAATGCACTAAAAGCCAGATGTGCTGCTTGAGTCATCAGGTGTGTTTTACTCTGCTGGATAAGTTATTCTTTTTGAGCAGGTGTGCATAAACGGCCACAAAAATACCTGATTTATGATATGTCAGATCAGTGGTGTAAATTACTAATGCCGAATCATTGTCGTGTTTGTAATCCTTTAGATTACTCTAAAATTAACAATTCAGTTAAATATATTAAAATGTGTTTAAAACTTTTGTAATTTACTTATGCAAATTCATCTAAAGATGTGAAAGTAGAAAGATACTTTTAAGCATTTACTGAAACTTGCTAGTTAGTAGCTTACTTTTTTATTATTAAAGTTTGAGAAAGCTGACATACTATAAAAGTATTTATAGCCAAGGTACTTTTTTTTCCCCCCGCTTTGAATGACCCTAGATCTTGCCAAGAAATACATTTGGAACTGATTTGTTTACAGAACTGCCAGAAATGTAATAAATCAGGACAATCCATATTGGAGCTCTCGTTGGGTTGAAAGCGATGTTTTGTATGAAAAATTTTAACAATGCAAAAAGCAGGGTCGTGGGACTGCAAGTTCTGTCTACTGCAACTCCTGTTTTGCTGAGCTTAAGTAGTTCATGGGAATGCTTCTGAAACAAAATGAGCTTTCTCTTAATGGTTTGGTGCTTCTTGTCCGTGAAAGTGACTTATTGTATGGGGCAGGGTTGAAAAGCAAGTTTGCAGGATCTTTGTTTGGAAATGTAAAATGACCTCAGATAGACAGATATTTGGGGCAGAAAAACCACTTAGTTTTCCTTCTTCAAGCTAGCGACAAGAATTTAAGACTTCAAAAAAGTATAGTTCTATCTGTGAGGCCTTTTTTGAGTTATTTGCTTATTACAGTATGGCATGGTGCAGTGGTCAAAATTAACAACGTGTTTCTGTCCAAAAGTCTGTTGCAATGGCAGTTTGTTAATTCCAGCCCTTAAAGAGCATTTCATCCCTGGAATGTGTGAAGGTCTGTGTGAGTGTACTGTGCTTCTTGGTATTCAAATTTATTTTGAGATAGAAAATATAGGATCTCATTTACGAGGAATATATGGAAATATTGCAGGGGGAAAAAAACAACACAACAAACAATTTTTAGCTTCCATGAACATACAGCCTCTCAAATAATTTTAAACCATTCTGAAATGTTCTGAAATTTATTTACCAGTCTGAAGTGCTTTGATATTTGGTATGTCTCAGGTAAGTACAGATCAGGGTGATATTTTTAGCCTTAATATGGAACAAAGTAATCAGAGCATCATAGACTGGTTTGGAAGAGATCTTAAAGATCCTCTAGTTCCAACCCCTCCACCATTGTCAGGGACACCTTCCGCCAGACCAGGTTGCTCAGGACCTCATCCAGCCTGGCCTTAAACACTTACAGGAATGGAGCATCCACAGTTTCTCTGGGCAATAACACAACCTTATTTAAAGGGAAGAAAACCCAAACGCACAAACCCTTCCTTTTTTACTTTTTTTATTTGGAGGGCGTGGGTTTTTATATCACATCCAAAATGATTTTGTTTACTTTCCCACCCATTTTGGGAAGCAGAATGAAAATTGGTTTTTCAAAGAACACTTGCAAGATAAGAAAGAGTCTTTTGCTTCTGAAGCACACGAACAGGGACTGAGGCACTTAAACAGTTATCACTCTGCAAGTTTTCCTGGGAAGGCTGGGAGTCAGGGGAGGTGAAGTGTAGTCATTAGTCAGGCAACACTGAACATCAGCTGAAATCCCAGGATTGCTGTTGTGCTAGTCCATCGGGGGTTTTCTCGTTGTGGTGAAATGAAACTAATGAAAAAACACTTGAGTAATGTAAAAATAGAAATAGCTTACATTGCAGGTATATAGTGGAAGGAAGGATGTGGGCAAGGGATTAGTGTGAGAAGTTGGGGATTTTGTGAGCAGGGTCACTTATGACTAAACACATAGAGAATGAGTTTGCAGAGCTCTCTGCCTGTCCTCATTCAGCCAAGTGAGAGGTTCAAATCAGTACTGGGAGAAGCAGAGCAGTTCAAAGGAAGGTGAGTGAACAGGGTTGTGTGTTTGCTCCAAATAGAGCAAAACAGAGCTGTTCCCTGTGCACATGAGCCAAGCAAAGGGACACTTGTCTCTAATTACAGTTCTTTGTCTGCACGTGACTGTGAATCCATGCACTGAGCAATGCCCTGTTTTTAATGTTATTTTTTCACTTGTGTGTCTTCTGAAGGATCCTGACCTAGAAACAGCCTTTCACTTTAAGTGGAAGCTTGGGATCTGCAGAGTTGCAGGGCGCTGTCTGTTCTTACTCAGCAAAGTTTTTTTATTTGGGTTATGTGCAAGAATTAAGGGCTTTACGAAGTTACATACAGAATATTTTAATAAAATACATAGTAAATAGATGAATTACGCCATTCTGCAGGTCAGGTTAGGACATTACTTGAATTTGTGGCAAATGATGGTGGATAAAGATGGTTCTTTTAAGAGCCAAAAAAAAAGAAAAGAGAGCCTCTGGAACAAATATTCCCTCCCCCCCCCCCCCCAA
>VZRE01001705.1:153902-219370 GCA_013396775.1 Cephalopterus ornatus
CCAATAATTATTTTCTTTCTCCTGGCCTTCTTACTCAAAAATCTTCAAGTAGTCAATCTTATCTGTGTAGTCTTAGCCTCTGAACTGACTGTGCAAATCCTCTCCAGTGGAGAGAAGCATGATTTTGTTTTAGGTATTCTGTTGGTTTAGCCCTGTTTGGTTTGTAATGCTTCCATAATTATTAAGGGAAGCAGAAATATTTTAGTAACACTTCTATAGCTTGCCTCTCAGTTCTGATCTCTTGTGTTTGTACAATGCTCATGTAGACTAAATAATTAACAAAGTGAGCTTAATGGGACATTCAGAACTTCTGCTGAAGCTACTAGGAAACAAAAAACACAGTTCTGTTATTAGCCTGAATTTGCTGTCAGAACAAGCTCCCAGACCGAGCAGTTTGATCCACAGAGTGTTCAAATACAATAAAACCATAGATTTAGAAGCAGTGTTCTTCAGAGGCTCACTTAACATTATTTGTTCCATGGAGATGGGGCCAAAATTGAATTGAATACATTGATCTACGGTTGCTTTTCCTTCAATGTAATTTAGAAGTTCAGTAACTGCTTTGGTTTGAAAAGCAAAGTTGAGTTTTTTCCCTGACTAGCTGAGCTGCCTGTAAGGAAATGTGTGCAGTGTGCTGCTCTGGAGGATTGGATTGCAGCCTGTCCCTGGAGGAGTGAGGTACAGTTCTGGCCTGGAACACAGTTATCGAAGCTGCTGTGTCTGTGACCTCTGTGGTTTTCCTATGGTTTTGGAAAAAGCAGTGTTCAAACACTGTAATGTGTCCCTGTAGGGTAGGTCTTCATCAAATGCTTTCCTTGGCCCTACCAAGGCAAATGTTTGAAGCGGCAGAGATAGCCATGTATCCATAAAACTATGTCTATTCCACCTCATTCCCGAGAGTCTTAAGGCTGCTGAGGTGGCTGTAGGGAATTCTTTGCACGTGCTGCTAAGAACAGTGTCCTTTGCTTCGAGAGGGGAGGGAATGGGCACAGTCTGCACGTATGAAATAATTTCCCTTTTCCTCTGAATAGTAAACAAGTTGGAAAAACAATGAGATCATACAACTATGAGAAAACCTGTTTCCTTATACAGTGAGTCACCTACCAAAGAACCAGGGTGTTTATCTAAAACTCAGTCCTCACTTGAAAAAAGTAGGTAATTTTTGGTGCACAGAAATCTAAAGATATTTAAAACTATTTTTGAGTGTCTCTTCTATATCATAAAAGGTTCTAAAAGAAACTGTGGTGGTCAGGTTAGTGTTTTATATACATTTCATCATGCATACACAGCAGGTGTGAATAACCTCTTCTGTAATTAAATTTAATATAATGTCTTAATATAAATAACTGAAAATTATTTGGAATTCCAATGTTAACCACATCGGAGAAGGGATTATTCCTTTAATAATATAATAATAGTTAATAATTTTATTTTGGTTGTAGTTCTGATGGTTTTGCTTAGGTATTTATTCATGTCGACAGTACCTAATTCAAAGTGATTTTCAGTATTTTCTGAGTTAATAGCACATAATTCTTCTTATAGTAGATGATAATCAAAATGCATCTGTTATCAAAGTTTTCTGCTGTTATTACTATTTTACATTCACAATGTTTATGGGAAGAATATTGTATTGTGAGTGTTCCCCACCCAGTATTTTATTTACTTCTTTTTAACACTGAGTTAAGCAGAAGTGGATCAGAAGTAATTATATCTTTCTTCCCTCCTAATAGGTTTTCGAAAAATAAGTCTGGATGACCTTCGAAAGGCTTATATTGTCAAAGATGTGCAGCAGTATATTCTGCATCGTTTGGACCAGGAAGAAGCCCTGCGACAACATCTCACAAAAGAAACAGCAGAGATGCTGAATCAGCTTCACATCAAAAGCAGTGGTTGCTTTTTGTATCTGGAACGTGTCCTAGATGGAGTTGTGGAGAATTTTATTATGTTGCGAGAGATTCGTGATATTCCAGGAACATTAAACGGCCTATACCTTTGGCTCTGCCAGAGACTTTTTGTGAGAAAACAGTTTGCGAAGGTCCAGCCTATTCTTAATGTAATTCTTGCAGCCTGTAGACCCTTAACCACCACTGAGTTGTATCATGCCGTGTGGACCAAAAACATGACCCTGACGATGGAAGACTTCCAACGCAAATTGGATGTCCTGTCAAAAGTCCTTATCGATGGCCTTGGAAATACAAAAATCTTGTTTCATTACAGTTTTGCAGAATGGTTGCTGGATGTAAAGCACTGTACACAGAAATACTTGTGTAATGCAGCGGAGGGACACAGGATGCTGGCAATGAGCTACACCTGCCGAGCAAAGGATTTAACACCTTTAGAAGCTCAAGAGTTTGCATTGCATCTAATTAATTCCAATTTACAGTTAGAGACCTCAGAGCTGGCCTTATGGATGATATGGAATGGCACACCTGTCAAAGACTCCCTGTCAACCTTAATTCCTAAAGAACAAGAAGTATTACAGCTGCTGGTAAAAGCTGGTGCTCACGTCAACAGCGAAGATGACCGCACATCTTGCATCGTCCGGCAGGCTCTGGAGAGAGAGGACTCCATTCGCACCTTGTTAGACAACGGAGCATCAGTAAACCAGTGCGATTCCAATGGGAGAACGCTCTTGGCCAACGCAGCATACAGCGGCAACCTCGATGTCGTCAACCTGCTGGTGTCAAGGGGAGCAGATTTAGAGATAGAAGATACTCATGGGCAAACAGCACTTACCTTGGCTTCTCGTCAGGGACACACCAAGGTTGTCAATTGCCTGATCGGATGCGGGGCCAACGTCAATCACACGGATCACGACGGCTGGACGGCGCTGCGCTCTGCAGCGTGGGGAGGGCACACAGAGGTGGTATCTGCACTCCTTTATGCAGGAGTCAAAGTGGACTGTGCAGATGCTGACAGTCGAACCGCGCTGAGAGCAGCGGCGTGGGGGGGACATGAAGATATTGTGCTGAATCTTCTTCAGCATGGCGCTGAAGTTAATAAAGCTGACAACGAGGGCAGAACGGCGTTGATTGCAGCCGCCTACATGGGGCACAAGGAGATCGTGGAGCACCTGCTGGATCACGGTGCAGAGGTGAACCACGAGGACGTGGATGGAAGAACGGCGCTGTCTGTCGCTGCGCTGTGTGTGCCGGCCAGCAAGGGACACGCCTCGGTGGTCAGCCTGCTCATCGACCGCGGGGCCGAGGTTGACCACTGTGACAAAGATGGCATGACCCCACTGCTGGTGGCTGCTTATGAAGGACACGTGGACGTTGTTGATCTGCTTCTAGAAGGAGGAGCTGATGTTGATCACACGGACAACAACGGTCGTACACCGCTTCTGGCAGCAGCCTCCATGGGCCACGCTTCAGTTGTAAATACTCTCTTATTTTGGGGTGCAGCTGTTGATAGCATTGATAGTGAAGGTAGAACAGTTCTGAGCATAGCATCTGCACAGGGCAATGTTGAAGTAGTACGGACTCTGCTGGACAGGGGACTAGATGAAAATCATAGAGACGATGCAGGCTGGACACCTTTGCATATGGCAGCTTTTGAAGGTCACAGGTTGATATGTGAAGCTCTTATAGAACAAGGTGCTAGAACAAATGAAATTGATAATGATGGACGTATACCTTTCATATTAGCTGCACAAGAAGGTCACTATGATTGTGTGCAAATGTTGCTGGAAAATAAATCCAACATTGATCAGAGAGGCTATGATGGGAGAAATGCTCTCCGGGTTGCTGCCTTAGAAGGTCACAGAGATATAGTTGAACTACTGCTCAGCCATGGAGCAGATGTGAACTACAAAGATGCTGATGGCCGGCCAACACTTTATATCTTAGCATTAGAAAACCAGCTTACAATGGCTGAGTATTTTTTAGAAAACGGTGCAAACGTAGAAGCAAGTGATGCTGAAGGAAGAACAGCACTCCATGTTTCCTGCTGGCAGGGCCATTTGGAGATGGTACAGGTGCTGATAACGTACCATGCTGATGTGAACGCTGCAGATAACGAGAAGAGATCTGCTTTACAGTCTGCTGCATGGCAAGGCCATGTGAAGGTAGTACAGCTTCTCATTGAGCATGGAGCTCTGGTTGACCATACATGTAATCAAGGTGCTACTGGACTCTGCATTGCAGCCCAAGAAGGGCATATTGACGTTGTCCAGATATTACTGGAGCATGGTGCTGATCCAAATCATGCCGACCAATTTGGGCGCACAGCTATGCGAGTTGCAGCTAAAAATGGACACTCTCAGATTATTAAATTACTGGAAAAATACGGTGCATCGACTCTGAATGGTTGCACTCCATCTCCAGTCCACACAATGGAGCAAAAACCCTTACAGTCAGTCTCTTCTAAAATGCAGTCCTTAACAATGAAGTCCAATAGTTCAGGGAGTACTGGTGGAGATATGCAGCCCAGTATGCGGGGATTATCTAATGGGCCTGCGCACGCCTTCAGTTCTCCTTCTGAGTCCCCTGATTCTACAGTTGACCGTCAAAAGTCATCTTTATCAAATAATTCCCTGAAAAGTTCCAAAAATTCTTCTCTCCGCACCACGTCCTCAACGGCAACTGCTCAGACAGTGCCCATTGATAGTTTCCACAGCCTGTCATTCACGGAGCAAATACAGCAGCATTCCCTGCCACGCAGCAGAAGCAGGCAGTCCATTGTTTCTCCTTCTTCCACAACTCATTCCCTAAGTCAAAATCACAATTCGCCAAGTAGTGAGTTTGAGTGGAGCCAAGTAAAACCTAGTTTGAAATCAACAAAGGGTAACAAGGGGGGGAAAACGGACAACTCCGGCAAGTCTGGGTCAGCTGGAAAGAAAATAAAGCAGAGTAGTTCCTCCCAACCCAAAGTGTTAGAATATGAAATGACTCAGTTTGATAAAAGAGTACCTATTGCCAAATCTGGCACAAGCATGCCACTGAAATCAATGCCGGCAGAGCCACAGTGCAAAATTTTGGTCCCGCCAGCTCAGCAAGAAGTTGGTCGATCTCAGCAGCAGTTCCTAATTCACCAACAGAGTGGAGAGCAGAAGAAGAGGAATGGGATTATGACGAATCCAAACTACCATCTCCAGAGCAATCAGGTTTTTCTCGGCAGGGTTTCTGTCCCACGAACGGTGCAGGATAGAGGGCATCAGGATGTACTGGAAGGTTATCCTTCTGCAGAAACAGAACTCAGCCTTAAGCAAGCCTTAAAACTTCAGATTGAAGGTAGCGACCCAACTTTCAACTACAAGAAGGAAACACCGCTGTAAAAGGTAACCTGCCCAGTCACACAGGAACCATATGCCTGTATTTCATCATGTGCATTTAAAACATGTTAAAATAACATTTTATTATCATTTCTCTTCATAATTACTTTCATAATGAAAACCACAAATGTTAAAATCATAAACTGGCAAGTATTTGTTTTGCTGTCACTTAAAAGCATCAGCTGGAGAAGAATTGGGTCACTGTTATGTTTTCTGTTGAATTCAGATTGCTCAAATTGTGCCCCCGCTGTCTTTAATATGTGAATAAATAAAAGAGCAAGTTTCACCTAGCATTGATTTTGAATTTTCAAAGAAAAGGATAGATGGGAAATCTAATATGTGGTATATTTGCTAATACAGTCATTATTTCATTATTTACAAAAATGCTTTTCAGTAAACTTCTGAAGGTTTTTATAAGTTACAGGCAAGCACTCTTCTGAATGTGGATTTCAAGGGTGAAATCACGGCACAATTATCTAGAAATTAAAAAGTAAAAATGCTATTCTAAAGCTTTGATTTTATGTTTCTGTTACTGTAAAGGTAACCATCCTATAAAAGAGGTGGCTTTTCTCAGAGGAAGATTAGAAATTATGTTATGGTACCAATTTTCAGACCATTCTGTAGTTCTTAATCAGTGGAGGTAATTTGGATTTCTCACTTTCTCTCCCATACTGAATTTTAAGCTGAAAAAGTAATTATAAGTAGCTTTTTTAGACCTGAATTGTCAATGAGTCAGCTAAAATAGTTCTATATTTCTCCCTCTTCCTATTAAGTTTAATCCTTTTTAGGGTATTTGGAACGTGTTAATAATTAATATATTTTCTATTTGAATTTTAGAGAAGCAGCATCTGTATGAAATGTATGCCCTTCTCTTATTGCTTATTTGCTTATTTCTGAAAACATTTTTTTGTGCAAATGCAGCATTTTGGACAGCTCAAACTGCTGCTCCTTAAAACAAGAATGTTCTTGCCAGCTGACTCAGTTCTGCTGCAGGTCATCACAGACTGTGTGTTACTAGGACAATTGCAGGTGGTGCAGAATCCACAAATGGGAAGTTTTCAGCTGTCAAAAACACACAGATGGGAGTTTTCCCAAAATGTCCTGGAAAATTATTTATTTCACTTTAATGGAAGAAGTGTAAACATAGCTGATGTTCCCTTGTGAATTGCAGAGCATTAGAATATTGTGCAGGACCCTAAGTTGGGGTTGGCGTTTTGGTTAAATTAAAATATTTGAAACAATAAAGTGTTTCAAAAACATACGTACTACAGCCTGCACATTTGTAAAATGCAGATATTAGCAAAGGGTCAGATGAGCTGTGGGGCAGGAAGAAGGGACGAGGCAGCACAGCAGGAACAGGCATAGAAAGGAATCATCAGCTAAGAGAGAATGAGCCCTAAACATTCTTAAAAGTTAGAAGGATTTCAGATTCCCACAGTTGTGCATCATGCCCAGACAGGATTTAAATTGTAATTTTTTCCTGCCTCCATAAAACGTTAAAACATATAATTAAGAATTATATTTCCTAACTCTTATGTACCTGCACCTGACGTTCATTGCTTGCTTTCATGTTACATTTTATTGCAAATCCATTGTTTGGTTCTGACCCGGGAAGTGTTGACCATCAAAAGACTAGTTTTGATGATTTTTTCCATCTTTGTTGATTTTAAAATATAAACAGCACATTAAAAAAAATCTGAACAATCTACACATAATTTTAAAATTGGGCTTTGCTTTATCTGGAACAAATGGTACATTACTGAAAATTCAGGGGGTTTATCTGTCAAGTTCTTGGTTAAGAATGTCATTTATCAAATAGCTAAACAAAGGAGTACAAATAACCTAATGGTTCCTTTTGCTTTTTCTCCTAACCATTTTTCATTGCTTCATTGTGAAGATGGAAGTTTAAAACAATTTTGTGTGGATTATGAATTGCTTGGCACAGGCGATAATTTACCTCCTCTTTTGCCAAGTCTTGAGCACAGAAACTGTAATTTCCCTGACCGGTGAATAAATTAATCACCTGTGGAGAATCCCGTCAGAAATACTCTACGGGAGAACTGGAGGAATGGTTTTCCTTCCCTGGCTGCTGCTTCCGAGCGCTATTCAGGAAGCTCTCCTGCTGTGGGGAACCTTGTAGCTGCTTTGGAAGGCAGAGTGCACAGGGAATCAGTCATGGGATTTGGGTTAGGCAGGAAGCACTTTCCATCATCAGGTTTTTGTTGTGTGCTTTAAACTTTAATTAGAGATGATATGGCTCCCTTTTCTGACAATACTGTTTGTATCACAGACTATTTCAAAACTTTGTTTTTATCTTGTCCTTCCAGGCCAATTCCGTGATGCTATGAACAGAAGCCCTTCTGCTCCGAATGATTTATCAGCTGGCTGGGATGAAAGCATATAATGCTTGTTTAGTCCACCTAGAAATTCAAGAATGTGATTACTACAGTACAGTTACCTTAATTACTGTCACGTGCCTACATTTTCAGGCTGCCTTCTCAGTATAACCCTCTGTGCTTCGAAATTTTATTTTGTGTACTTTGTATTTAATACACAGAATGAGCACTTTTTTTAATTGCAGAAAGATATATGCTGTATTTCCCTGACCACAGCTGAAAATGGTAAGAACCAGGAATTCTGATTTCCTATTCCAGATCGCTTGGTAGAAGTGCATGTGCCACAGTGAACTGTGTATGGAGAGGCAGCGCTTTTTGTATTTATTTTTCTGTAATCAAAGAAAATAAGCAAAGAGTTTGTCACATTTGCATTGTTGTCCTGTATGGTCAGTTCCCTGTGTACTTCAAAAAGTTCTCTCCAGAATTACAAGTCTTGTAACAGTATTTTATAAATACTGTACTTGTGTGTTCTGTCTATGTAATAGCTGTTCAGTGGTAGCAAAGGAGTCAGACTGCGACCATCTGCAGTGTCTTTGGGATTTTTGAGAGGCAAAAATCCATTCTCTGGTACTACAGCACCAAATCTGGGTGACAGACTGGGACCACTGAAAGCAATAGGTGAATTTTCTCTTGGACACTTGGTTTTCAATAGCCTCCGTTATTGTTACAGTAATGAGGTAACTAATATGGGTATGTCTGAGGTGCTAAAGGTCTGATCCTGCTTTCATGTATATCTTTATACATTCGAAACAGCTCTTTCTTTATCCCAAGGACTGTATTGAGAATGTCAGTAGAACAAACCATGGAGAATACAGACACTTTGTTAATGAGGCTGAGGGAGTATACAGCCAGAGTATAGTGGAAAAGCACACGGTCAGTGACAGCGTTGCCTGGGGAGTACAGAGCTTACTGAGTTAGCCCTGTCCTGAGACAATAACTCTTTAAAGCACAAACGTGTATGAATGTGGTTGCTGCTTCAGGTGGCTTAGGTAGAGCCAGTGTGAGTGTCTCTGTACCTGGAGCTTGGTTAATCAGCAGTCTGGATAGTCCGTCTACAGATAATGGAAAGCTGGTTTCCTGCTCTTACAGCAGAATAATTTTACTTAATGAAAGAGAGCAAAGTCAAGGTCATTGCTGTGAAAGTGAACAGTGTGAAATTTTTCCTTTGAATGTGCACATTTTACTTGCACAGTTCTGCAAGTGATAAAATGAAACTAGTGGGTTATTTTCTCCTACAAATGCAAGCTATATTCTACTATTCACCATTACACAGCCTTGCTCTTTAGAAAATAAGCCTATTTTTGTATGCAAGTATTTCTTCTAAAGGCTTAGGTTTCATCTTTTTCATACTCTAATTCTGATCATTCCAGAAATAAGATGATAGAAAGCTGAGGTTATTTTTCATAGATGATTAATTAGATCCTTAAACTTCAATAAATGGCCCCTGGATGTAGATGTAGTGCATATTCTGAGGCACTAAAGGGCTTCATGTCTGGTTATTATGATCCAAGAGTTGTCAGAACTTTCTTTTTTTTTTAAATCTTGCACCTCCATTCTTATTTGCTTGTTACTAAATGTAAAAAGAATCTTTTGTAGTCAGGCATTGAGCATATAGTAAAATTAGATGTTAGAAGTTAACACACGGCAATATTGATCATTCTGAATGTTTCATGTATTGAATTTCTTGTCCCCGTGGGACAATTATAAACATAACAGGAGTCTGGCAGAATGGCCTTAAGAGGCTCAGTAAAGAGAAAGTACCAAAATGTTTTCAGCAAACTTGTTCCGAACCTCAAATGTAGTACATCTGCAATACTGTGCAAGAATACGACTTTTCTTAGTTATTAGATGTATGTTTTGTTCTGTAGAAAGGGATCCCTGAATGCCAACATTTTTCTACTGACCTTGACTGTCATTGGGATTATATTTATTTAATTTTATTGTGTTGTTATTAATTGCACCTTGTGGACAGAGGACGTAAAAATATGGCCAGTTTCACAAGGGGCCACAATATATAGATAGATAGTCTGGTGGGTTTTTTGTGAATAATATTTACATTTGACGCAGTCGCTGGTGAAACCCTCCATCCAAATCAGCAGAAAGTAGACCTGTTGAAAACGTTTTCGGAATGACAATTCTTCCACACTTCGAATATCACTTTGGAACAGAGCATGGATTGCTTTAAATCATCCACTTTCTCAGAAGGTCTGTGTAATTCCATGTTGCTGTTGCCGTGTGATTTTTAGCACCACCGTTTGTGAGGGTTTTGTGTGCCAAGCAAAGTTGCTGTTCCCCACGTTGTTCCCTCTGCTCTTCCCTTTTGTGTCCATACAATGGTGTGGAGGTGAGCGGAGGTGCAGAGCCGTGACTCTACACGGGTTCTTTTGCGAGTGTAACAATTCTCACAGCCTGAAAAACCTGAATAAAACATGAATCCTCTTTTTCTCCATCCCATTTCGCTGATCCTTCCAAGGTCACCTCCACAAGGCATCTAAAATTTTTGATGGGAGAACTAGGGAAAAAGACTGTTTTGTGGACACGGATGTCAATACTGCGTGCATGTGGAAAAACACGTCAGAAGAGAAATGCATTAAGAGATACAGAGGCACAATTGATGCATTTTTGTCTTCTCTGTGATCAGTATTGAAAACATTACCATTTCTTTAAAACTAAAAAGGTATTTTCCCTCCTCAGTTACTCTGCTATGCAAATGTCTGTTATGCTTAATACTCCCCATCTGAACTCCTCAGTTAACTTGGTTTGCAGATAGACTGTTTTTTCCTGGAGTGGGTTGTAAATAGCCTTTAATGTACATTGAGTGAATTTCACATTGTAAAATTTTTATTTTATTCCTTGTATTATATTAAGCGAAAATCCCTGTGTATATTAAAGTGCATAATAAATATATTTGCTTTTCAGCAGACATCTAACTGTTTTAATTTTTCTACCTCATTTCCTGGGACATTTCAGGAAAAGGTTATTAAACTTGATTAACATTTGTGTAGTACTAAATGAAACATGATGTATGTATCCGGTAAGCAGTCCAGGCTAGCAAACCTCAGTCCTCAGCGTTAATTCCTATGACCCTGAGCATTTGCAGGAGAAAGTTTGCTGTGTGTCCTTCTGTTTAAAATTACCATTATATACTGTAAAGACCAGGAGGGCCAATAAATTCACTATTTCAGTTGCTCTAAGTCCTTTACCACTTAAGATGGATTTTGTTAATTATCACCTTGATCAGTGTTTCCCTGTAGTATTTTCAGTTTAAGCAAAAGCTCTCCTACTGATGGTGGCTATTTGTGTTTCATGAATTTGTTATTAGAAAAGGTAGGAGAAAAAAGTTTTCTGGTCATTGCAATAATCCCCTTTGCCCTTGTGATCTTGTCTCACTTCCACTTTGGATTATAAAGGTGCTGTGATTTCTCTGCAGAGAGTTGTTGAGTGTGAAGGAAGAGTTTGGCTGTGCCTTGTGCACTAATCGTTCAGGTTTACCTCCAGGTATTTTCATGCACGCAGATTTCAGTGGTTGGTGGGCATGGGTTAACTGATTTCTAGGATTAGGAGAATGACAAAATTGTCATTAATTGTTGACTGGTTTTCTGTGTGTTTCTGTTGTGTCTCACAGCAATTATTGACCCTCTTTTGTTAAGTTTTCTATATCTGAAATATCAAAGTATGAGAAGCATTAATTCAGTGGCTGTTTTTTCATTGCGGCAAAGAATCATTTTCACTGAATTAATCTTTGAGTAAGTTATATTACATTTCAGAGACATTTTCTTCACATAATCACTGTAATAATATTTAAATAAAATTATCCAGCACCTGTATCAAATCTCTTATTCTATGGAATATAAACAATCTTGTTGAATAGCACTTCACATCTTCTGTGAGATCTTTACCATTTGTGTATTACCAAGTAATACCAAAATGTATTTTTCAAAAGAAAGCTGAGACTGATTAGCGCAGTGAACTAAAGCTTTTCAGTTGGAGGCCCTTTGAGAGACAGCAATGACAATTTGGCATTGATCTAAATCCTAATCATTTTATGCTACAAAGAGTCACAGAAATAGAGTGTGGGACTGAGAAATCTACTTGGCAAATCATTTCATTAAAGAAGTCTCCAAATGTATATAGTAGGTAATATAAACAGATTGAACTTTAGGAATAAATCTAATTTGCTAGTGGCCCAGAAAGACCTACTGTTCTCACTTCTATTGTTGCAATTTTATATTAGACCTGTGAAAGCACAGAACTACATTTACAGGTGGAGTTTAAGCTGGAGAAAAACAGCTTCTATTGGGCTCCTGTGACAAAATCATGAATCTTCAGGAACGTAGTTGATGTCCTGTCATTTTTTTCAAATGGATTAAGAACACAGTAAAGGATTTTGTGGTTTCTTTTGGGACCGTTTTCCCTTCTCTGTGCCTCATTAGTTCATCTTGGACTCCCCAGCCTGTTCTCTAGTTGTCTCTTGGGGCTTGCTCTGGTGTTTGTACAGGGAATTGGCAACACTGTGGTAGCTTTCAGCTGTTACTCTTGTGTATCCTTGAAAAAACGGGAGATGGGCAGGAGGCAGCAGGGAACAGCTGTGCTAGATAGATCTAATCAGAAAAATAATTGCCACTTCTTTGAATCTGGAAGGTTTAAAGCAGTTACCTCTGGTTTAAGTGGGGTTTTTTTCCATTGAAGCACTAATTCATACTTTATGTCTGAACCGCGAACAGCTGGATGGCAGGAGGGTGTTGGATCTCCAGGCAGGTGACCCTGCAACACTGGGTGTTTTATTTGGAACTGCCAGAGAGGGCAGGAAGCTTTTAAAGAATCCTTTGCAAGATGTTCGGTGCCTTTCTCCCAGGAGTATGCCAGCAAAGGAACCTCCTGGTTCCTGATGGCATTACAGGTTTTTTGGTGAAGTTGATACTCTGAAAATAACAAGATTGTGGACAGAAGAGTTTGGGAGATAAAACAGAATAAGCTGGTGGGATTTGGTTGTTGGGTTTGGGGTTTTTATTATTTCCCCCTATAACTTCTTTGATGTAACTTACTTTCAGTCTCATTCTCCTAAGATAAAAAAAAAGGTAAGTAATAAAATTCTCTCTGAGTTAAGCCTGTGAGCACAGCTTTTATCTGCTTGTTATGTCTTGGTGAACATTAGGCAACCTCATAGGGAAACTGTTTAAAATTCAAAGCTTTATTCATAAATGACAGAGTGACGGAGTGGACCTTTATTATTATTTATTCTGTTGTCTTCCATTATACTGGCTCTTCAGTTTATCATTGTATTTTCCCCAGGAATAAAGCATTCCAATTTTATCAGAGTTACCTTGCTGTTCTTCCTTACTGCTCACATAGAAGGTGTTACTTTCTTCCAGTAAATCTCAAAACATTTTACAGAAAAGACAAGAGGAATATTGAGATAAAGATACATTTGCCCTGTCAGTCACTTAACAGGCTAAAAACAACATCAGGAAAAGCCCCTGGGTCTCTCCCAGCACTAGGCAATTCTGCCGATTTGAATAACCTGTTGTCTGGCATTAACTCATCTCCTGCTTTTATTCAGTTGCTTTTTTTAGTTGCTTTTTCTGCATTTGCAGTGTAACTCGCTGGAGGCTGTCCATGCAGCTGGCTGCCTCCAGCTCCAGCTCTTGGCCAACTGTTTGAGCTGTGTCAGAGAGGAGTCAGCTCCGGTTTGGAGGCTCCTTGGCGAGTGGATTCTTGCAAGGTTGGGCTGAGGATCGCCTCGCTGCGTCTGGCCTCTGCTGAGCAGCGTGGCACATGGGACAGTTTGCCAAGCCCTCTGTGTAGTTGTGCTTATTTTTGCTGCTGCAATCAGAGCTTTCAAAAGCCCTCTTGAAAAAAAAGTTAGAAAAAAATATAGGCTTATCCAGGAGCCTGGTTGGCAGGTGAGAACTGTGTGAGAAGCCAGTTTTCTCCTAATGTAATACTCAGAATTGAATGAAAGATAAAGCAACATGAGTGTTTCTGTCTCTGCTAACATTTTATGTCTCCCTTGTGCCTTGGTTAGCTGTTAGCCTTTTGACAAATTAAGGGAGATGCCTGTTTCTGAAGGCTGTCATTTGATGGTATTCGTGGTATTGAGAGGCAAGATCCTTTTACAGGCACAATGTTCAAAGCAGAGAATTTTTTCAGAAGCTGGATGGGACCAAGTTCTGTATTTACCCTTCCAGTTGTGCTTTTCTGGAAGGCAGGAGCAAAAAAGCACCAGAACCAGCAATGTACAAGATTTAGTTGTGTGAGAGAAAACAAGGAGAAAAGGTTCATGTGATCCCAGAAGTCTTCGAAATGCAACGTACTGTTTGCCACATCTGAAAACTTTATTGCTGAAACAAATCTTGAGATGATTAGAGGGTGCGTAATTGAGAGTCCTCATTTGTCCTCAGGAGATGTTTGTTGCAGACCGGGAACCAAACAGAAGCACATTTGCTCCGACTCTGTTGCAATCTTTGCCCTGGTAACACCACAGTTAATTCACTCTACTTGTCGTCTGCTGAGATTTCCCACCAGAGGACTGGATGTAGTTGTTTTTGAAATGCTTTTGCTAATTACTCTTTTAACATGTGAAATTAATGAACAGAATTATTAAGGGGCGTTCTTATTTACATGGGGCCGAGACTCCCTGCTTGAGCAGGTACATCAATTTCCATGGCAGTACTTGAAGAGTGTGGTTCCCTTCACCTGAGGAAGGGCAGCAAAATCAGTGCCTAAACTGATATTAAAGTGCTTTTTGGCTCGCACTGCTGGTTCATTTACATGAAGCTTGTTTCTATAAAGGGTAAGTCTTTCCCCTTTGTCAAGATGGCATATTGGATTTAAGAACAGCCATTTCAGCCACATCAGAAATTCACCCAGCCCAGCAATCTGTCATTAGCAATCTGTCATTAGCAATGACCAATATCAGATGTGAATAGAAAAGTATCCTATTTATTCAGGTTAAGTTTTCAATGATTTTTCCTCTAAATGCTTTCCAGCTGTTTGTGGTTCGGGGATTTCCAAACCCAGAGACAGTGTCTTTATCATCAGTATTTTCTGTGTTCATCAGTATTAACTAAATCAGCCAGGAACAAATGGCTGAGATGGAAAAACCACATTGTAATTTATAAATAGTTTTTAATATTTTTTCTTGAAGGGTAAGATCACTGGACAATCAGCCACTGAACACAAGTTTTAAGCCCTAAGTAGATTTATACCAGAGCTCTAAATGTCAAAAAAATTTGCTCTGGAATAAATGTGAAGCAGTCGGTATTAGCATTATATAACGCAGAAAGTAAAGATGTTATTTGAGACAAAAGAACTTCCTCATATCTGCTGAAAACCTGTTTTGCAACAAACAAGAAAAAACATTGCTCTGCCCCAGATCCGTGTAGGAGAGTTGGTGGGTCTTTTTGCATAGAGACAAGACAGTCCCAAGAGCATCGGAGTTATTCTTTCCTTATTAACAATATGAACAAACTTGAATATTGATTCACTATCTCTCCAGCTAGTATTCAAAGCCATCAGGTGCTGGTAATAAGGAATGCATACTCTGAAAAAATTAGTGTTTTCCAAATTGAAAGTGGGCACAAAGGGGAACGCAGGTGCAGAAGCGTATTTCCATCGCACTTCTCAGCAGTGCCGCCATTCAACACAGCAGGAACTGGGTGAAAAGGAAAATTAATCTAGCAGATGTGCTCCCTCCTGCATTTCCTAAGCTCCTAGTTTGCCAAGCCGTATTCCCAGGATCAAGCATTTACCCTGTAGAAATAATGACTGTGTTTGTCTTTTCAATCTGTTTTCATTTAACTCTGGGATTTTCACAGATCACATGGACAGTGACTAGAAGTTGCCAAGCAGTGTCAAGCTGCTTTAAACTTGATATTCCCCACACTCCTGATCTACTCCTTTAGCAATAAAACAGGTTTCCACAACTTAGATAACACCATGGTCAAAGTATTCCTTGGCTCCTTCAGCGTTCCCACTCTGGCAGGACCTCTGGGTTGTGGGCACTGTGCCTCACATGACAAAACCACTCTCAATTAAATCTCTGTTTTCTTTTAAGTGTCCTAATTGGGGGGTGAGGTGGTGCTGAGCATGGAGATGGACAAACAGAGGATGGATGTGGAAGAGAGGCTTGTTCTGTACATGGTTGTTTGTTACTGCCCATGGAAAAGTGTGGAATACCTTGTTTGAACACCCAGCGGGCAGCAGCAGTGAGTGGGGCACATATTGGCCAAAGTGAGAGCTGCCCATTCATAACAAATGAGAGATGAGAGTGGGAATCAAAGCTTTCAGAAACACGACTGGCTCATTTTTAAGATCAGAGGAAGGTGGCATAGCAAAAGCCATCCTAGAAAAATTGTCCTTGAACCTTGACTTGGGATGGATATAGCACAAGAGGTCCTGAAGAGGAAGGTCTGAGTTGAAGACTAAGTTAGTGACAGAATGTGTTCATCTGCCTTCTAATGTAGTCTGGGCTATGCCCTGCTTGGGAAGGGCTGGTCTGAGGGCATTGTTTGGATATCAGGGTGCTGCCATAGCCTTAGGGTAGAAAGCAGGCTCGCACAGTGTGAACACTCCCTTCAGAGGAGGACTTTAATCCGTGCATTCATTAGTTTGAAATTACATAAGACTATTTAAGAGTGTTCTGTTTTGGAGATGGTTTGCCTAAGTCTGTTCTGCCATTAAGACCAGCAATAGCTTGTTTTGTGTAGCACTGCTGGGATTGCAGTGTGGTCACCGCAACCAGTGCTGGAGCAAAGTAGCCTTCCTGGAGGTAACTCCCAACCCACCCCCAGACTGATGGCTGTGGGCAGGGTTGGCTCCCTGGGAATAAGTTCAGGGCTATTCAAAGAGTTTGAATCTCTTTCTAAATATGAAATGCAGCCAGCTTACGACACAGTTCATTTTCTGTTAAGATTAATAAGGGAGTCTCCAGGTACACTCCCTCAAACATTAGTACTGCGGGATGTGCGTGGGAATGCCCTATACAAACATCCAATACAGGCCAGCAAGTTTATTAGCCCCAGGGCAACCCTGGCTTTTCCTGGCCTGTGCTGGCTCCTACAGGGCGAATTAATGCAGACACCGAGCAGGGAGGAGGAGATAGCTGAGGCCAGGGCTGCTCCTGAGCTCACGCAGCATCCTCAGAGACAGGACCAAGTGCAGAGACCCCACATGTCTCAGCCCATCCCCAGGGTCCTTCCACTCCAGCTCAAGCATGGCCGCTGTGCAAAGCTCTCTGGGTGCCTCTGTGCTGTCTTTTGCAGATCTCTGTGCCACAGCTGAGAAGCTCCCACAAGTGCTGTGGGGCAGGTAGGAAGGCAGCAGCAGAGTGGGCCAGGGCTGGCGAGCCCATGGGGCCCCGGGTGTTTCTCTATGTTCCACTGCCTTGCACTCCCTCTCCTGGAAACAGAGAACCAGCCTGCCCACTGTTGGATGGAGGTGCCTCTGGGCGATGATCCCAAGCTGTCCTTTGATGCACTGGAGACCTGTTGGTGCAGCTCTGTGCCTGGGCCAACACGCCCTGTCCTATCTGTGCCAGCTCTGCTCCTGCCAGCCCAGTTTATGTGGCCAAGTGGGAGCTGGCAGACCTGGCTGTGTTGATCTGGGGGTGGTGGAGTGGGACTGGGGGCCTGCAGTGGCCCCATCACTGGTGAGCCTCTCTCAGACCCTGGTGACCTGATGTGAAGACCTGCTGCCTCCATCTCCTGTAGGCTTTGCAGTGTGTCACCCACATTTTTGTGGCTCAGAAGTAAAATGAGTTTCCAGCAGGAGGTGTGTGCTAAGATTAGCACAGTGCCCGTCCCCACTTTCTAGCCGAGGTAGCTTCTTGGCAGAACTTTCCCTCTAACATTGGGTTGTTTAGGAGAAACCAGAAAAACCTATCTGCTCATTTTCCACAACCACTTTAATCCCCAAATACCTGTTCAGACTGAAGGTTGCTGCGAAGTGAGAATTAGTTTACCTTAAGGTAATCCAAACAGAGCATGATGGAATACTGCTTCACAAACTGCTACTAGCTCGGCTGGCAGTGGGTGACAGATCTTTATAATCGTGGAACAGGCTGACTAAAAAGGAAAATTACTTCACATAGAAAGAATTTCCATATTGCTTTTAAAAATTAAATAAATAAAATGAAAGAAGCAAACCCTGAGCCCCTTTCCTCCCACCAGACTGCAGCGTCTCAGAAAGAACAATGCAATATCATGTGGAAAAATGCAAGCATAACTCCCAAATGTTTTTCCTATCTGCTTTTATTGCTGCAATAGCAGCTTATGAAACATTACTGTAAAAAGACTCAAAACATGAGTCTGAAAAGACACAGAAAACAATAAAGTTAAGCCTATGCGAATGACTCTGTCACTGTCCTTCAGTATTCCATTGTTCAGTGTAGAGGTGCAGAATGAATGTCATTCACTTATCATTTATTGATGGAATTGCTTTATTACTAGGCATTAATATAGGAGTTCTGTAACTGAAATTCCACTGAAAGAATGGTATTTTATTGCTGAGTTCAAAACCCATGAAAAAATACTTCAAGATCAGATTTAATCTGTCACAAATCACAATGGAATACTCTTTGGTCAGTGCTTGGCATTAACCAGATGCAGTGGGATTCAGGCTTTTCCATTGTACCAGAAAATGAGTCACATATTCTTCTTTCATCCTAAGGGACAAATGAAAAACTGACTACAGGCTCTCTTGCCACTATCCTTTCCTACTCTTGGCCCGTCCTGTGCTCAAGCTGGGTTTAAGGAGAATAAAAGATGCTTATGTTTAAGAGATTGAATATGCTCTGACTGTTATCATGAGCTAGTCGCTAGCTATGGCACTGTGCTGAATTTGTGCTTATCCCATTTCCAAGGCATGATAACAGTCTTCTTCCCATCCCATTTTAAGGTTGGTTTGCTTACACTGGCTTTGCAACTTTCTAAATCACATGGCTGGCAAATTGCTGCTGCTTTAATATATATTAATACATCTATGTATATACTCTCTTTGTATGGATCTTGAATCTAATGGAAGTTTGGCCCCATGAAATGATGTTTCTAGTACAGTATTTTGATCACTATAGGTGCTGATGAGACTCAGAGCCTGCTATAACTGAAGTCATTACAGACCCGGAGAAATTGTCTTCAGGCTCATGCCAACAAATTATGATTAATTTCTTTGTTGTGGTGCAAGCTGGTTTCTGAACATGTTCCCCATTAGCTCTGTGAGCATCCAAGTGCAGTCTCTGGCACGATCTGCAGGACACATCCATCCTCCCTTTTGCAAACCTGACTGCCAAATGCAGGACCAAGCTCACTGCAAACCTCTGTGAGGTTTTCTTCCTTCTATCTTTACCTCTAAATTAGGAAACACTTTTACTCCTCTGATGAGCCATTTGGGACAAGCAAAGATGAGTGTCCTGGTCTCTTTATTATGCATTATAGATATGATATATATATTATAATGTAAATTACTAGATGTGCAAATAGTGACAATTCATCTAAATTGACACTATTCAATGGAAAGATTCAGAGACAGCTCCAGTTTTAATTTTCTGCAAAGATTGAAATCATCGAAGCATTTTCTTTTGCAATTTTGTTACTTCCATTTTTTTAAAGTAAAACTTACAGAAGTAAAAGGCAGGCGTAAAAATGTAGGGTTTAAGATGAGCAGTCAGCATTTTTTTAGCTAATTTGATGCAGTTGCCTCCCCTTTAGGTTTCTGGGTCAGGGTAGCTTTCAGATGTTGAGTCCAAAGTCTTCAAAGATCAAAAGTTTAGTCTTTAATTTTCCTGTCTTTTCGCCATCCAGACTTCTTAAATCTGCCATGTGCCAGGTTTTCCACAGTGTAGGGTTTTGCCTCCTTTAGCTTGTTTTATTTGATCAAATCACTCGGAAGTATGAACAGGCATGTTCCAGTCTCTCTTTGCTCTGCTCTCTGGATTTCCTCTGGCTGCCATCCATCACGGAGATGGAAAGAGGCACAGGCACGACTTGGCTTTGTGGGGAGCAGTGGTGAGGCTTCAAAAGCAAGTGAGACAGCACCAAAGAGCATGGGGGAGGAAATTAATTTCCTCCTCTTGCATATTTTTCCCTTGATTTAATCATTCCAAGCACCCTATAGATCTAAAGTCTGAGCACGGGCATCTTATCTGCTCAGGTATAAAGTTTCAGAGCTTCTGCTCAGAATAAGCAAACTGAAGCATGTGTACTTTCCCAGGATATACGAGTTCATATTTTTTGAGTGTTTCCTATCCTGCTTGGTCAAACTGAGGGGAGTCAGGTTCATGGTCATAAAAATACATAAGCCTGGAACCTGGAGTGTCCAAGAGGCAGAGAGTATAATGACTCATGCTTTGTCCAGGGACAAAGGAACATGGGGAGATCATACATATAAGGAAGAAGTTTTTTAAGATGAGGATGGTGAAACACTGGCACAGGTTGCCCAGAGAGGTGATGGATGCCTCATCCCTAGAAACATTCGGGGCCGGGTTAGATGGGGCCCTGAGCAACCTGATCTAATTAAAGATGTCCCTGCTCATTGCAAGGGGTTTTGTCCCTTCCAACCCAAACCATTCTGTGATTCTCTCATCTCAGATTGCCCAGAAAACCCATGCGTGTTATAATCCTCAAGTATAACCAAATTTCCTTTACAGCACTATACACCTGGAGTAGCTTCATTGAAGTCAACTTCAGATTGATTCAGTTAGAACCACCATTTAAAATCAGCAGTGAGGAAAAGAATGGTAATCTCTGGTTCTAGGAAAATGTTATCCTGAACTCTGCTGACTTACAATAATAGAAATAATGCCTTTGTTCCTCCATAAGAATGGATAATTATTTTAGTTACAGTAATCTGTTTGGAGCTGACTGCAGAAGATCAAGTAACCAGTGTGTGATCTCACTCTCCATGATTCAGGAGTTACATTCTTTTGTCCTAAAGACTCCCCCAAAACCAGCTTCCAAACAGTTAACATAACTGTTAGAAGATCATACAAATTTGGAATCTAAGATAGCTTTAATCTGACTGGAAGTCATGTTGTGCAGAGTCTCTAGTTCTGTTATTTACAGCACTACAACCGTTTTTGTCTCTTACATGGAGCCACGACTCTGCCTTAAGTCATATCACCTAATGCTGTGATCACATTTCACAAGTTAAGCAGTCACATCAGATTTGGGTGTGATGGGAGTCCTTAAATACACATCTAGTGCTGCAGGCAAAGGCATCTGAGTCTCAGCTGGATGGTTGTGCTTCTTCTTGGGGGTCTCTCAAGATGGATGAAAAGTTATTTTTGGCACACAGCACAACTGCAATAAGAAGGAAGAAGGATACAGGGAATGCTCCCCCTCTCTTCTGTCTCTTTAATCCCATTTTACCTTTGTCCTCCTGTCCTCTGCATGTCCTCTCTGTGGTGGGGAGGTTGTCCTCCTGTTCCCCCCAGCAGTGATAAGGCATGTCTATACCTCCCTGCTTGGTGCTTCCTCATACCTCACCACCAGCTTTCTGACAGAGAGACACAAATTTCACTGCCAAAGCAAACCTAGTTGCTAACTATATTATTCTTGTTATTATTATTTATTATTGTTATTACTGCTACTGTAATTATTATTGTCATTTTAGTTAAGGACACAAAAGTGTGTTTTTCCTAGCATAAGGTATTCAGAGGCTCCTTGAGTGCTTAAGACCTACAGAAAATGATAGTTCACATCCTTCTGCATCCTTGTTTTATTAAAGAAAGTGTTAAAGCTAATTATATAGACCCCTGGGCAATTACTGGCTCCATTCAGACACAATGAGTGTTAATGAGAATTATGCTCTTTTTTTTTCTAATTCAGTATAAACCAAGGCCTATTGCCTCCAGCTCTCTACTGCATAAACCCCAGGATGTATTTTTATATCTTTCTTTTTGGTTTAGTATTGTCTTGCAGAGAGTGTTTGACAATAACCTTTAATTTGGGGAGACGCTGCTGCAGCCTGTAATTAAGGCAGCCAGTTGGGTTTTGGTATTTTTTTAAAAAAGCAATCAACCATCAGTGGAATCTTTTTAAAGACCAGGAGACCTCGTTCTTCTTAAGTGGTCTAGATGACATGTAGAGACTTTTTCCTTGAGAAAATACTGTTCCTTTCAAATATATTAAATATATCAAGGTATTCTATAGATTATCTTCTTGAAGGTAACTTCTAATGTTTTTGCTAATGTAATAAAAACAAAGTTGGGAAGTGTTTTGATTATAGCTGGGCTCAAATTTCATTTTGAAAAGGAAAAAGTCTTTTGATTATTTCTTAAATTGCATGTAATATTACAAGCTCCTTTGTAATGTTTAGATAGAAATAGTTTATGTATAAATAGACATTTAATGTAAGAGTAACCTGATATTGTGTTTTGAACAGTGTGATACTTCAAGCTCTACTATAGGATCAAAGGGTTTTCATCTGAGTAGAGAGCTGTTTAAAAAACAATTTTAATGATAATTGAAGGCCTAATTAGTTAGTTTGTAATACTTAACCAATATCTTTACTACTTCAAGACTTGCTAGGAAAGAGGGACAATACCTCTGACAATTTAAGCTAAAGGAACTCATAAAATATGGATTCAAATGAGCTGTTTTAAAATAGAAAGGAAATATTCTCTTACTTGAAAAGAATTCTTTTAAAAATTAGCTAAATTATAAACTACTTTCAGCTTTCAAGAGGTTCTGTGAGTAGCAGTAATTGCATCAATGGATTTCCACACAAGCCACAGCTGAGGGCAGTACTGTGGCTCTTGTTTCACAGAGAGGAAAGTTAGTCTAGGGGAGGGGCTGCTGCTGAAAGCATCCTGTCCGCTTGCTAAGGTAAAAACTGATGGCCAAGTTCTGACTGAGTCTATACAAAGGAAAGGATATCAGTTCGATATCTCCACCTATTTTGCATTCATTGGCTTGTTACATCAGTGAGGATTATCCATGATTCTGACACGGAACAAGAATATCACAGCAATCTAATAAAAGGGGTTACAGTTGCTGTTGTTAGGATGGTTTCTGGGTGGAGAACAAGGAAAGATGTGAGATTTATGGTGTGGAAACTGATACCCAGGCAAGATTTTCAGTTTTATCTATGCTGCTCAACAACATTACAATATCTATTGCTGCTACTGTGCATACAGTATTCCTTGAATAGAAAGAGATAACATCCCATGCTTTCTCCAAAACAAGCTCATCCTTGTAACGGAGATATGTACTCGTGCAAAAACACACTTTTTTTCTGAAATCATTTTTATTTGGAGGGTTCTAAAATAGAATCGTAGAATGGTTTGGGTTTGAAGGGACCTTAAAGATCCTCTGGTTCCAACCCCTGTGTCATGGGCGGGGAATGTGATCTACATCATTATAAGTACCAGATGAAAAAATAAAACATTCATGAATGTGCTTCAAGAGGGTTTTCTGGCCTGCTAGGAAAAAGGTTTATAGCTTTAAAGCTTCAGCTATCTTCAGGATTATACAAGTTGAATATCCCTGAAGAGACTTCTGGTCAGTGGCTTAATGGTTAGAGAGCACTGTGTCAGGGATTATGAACTCCCACGTGTATTGTGCTAAATTGCCTGTGACTTGGTTTAGCAGAGGAAAAAAGCTTTGACATTGCACCAACTTCTTTTGACACAGGCATAACAGTTTGTTTCAGGCAGCTGAGAGCCATTGCTCTGGAAAAAGAGAAATTGGGGTGGTTTAGGTGGGATAGCAAAGTGCTGAAGAAAATTAGGCACAGCAATTATGATATATGTATTTTTAATTAAATTTCGTAGGTTTTAAATATCATTCAAAGAGAGGAGAATTCCCAAGGCTGGTAATCATTTTGCGCGACTTACAATATCTGTAAAGTGCTACTACCTTTCATCAAGCCACTGAAACAAAAAAATCCTTGAGCGTAATATGGAAGATTTATAGCCCTGGAAAAGTTTGCAAGAATGACAATGTTGATATCCAAACTTCAATTTTGGCAATGTTTGCTGTTCATTTCATCTTTTTGCTTTAATCTCAGCAAATGAAATTGACTTAAAACCTCTGATTTTTGTTACTCTCAGAGCTAATTCTAGGGCCAAAAATCTCTGTGATGAATATGCCTGAAGGATCATAGAAATTGCTGTGTTTGGTGTTTGCATTAGTGCAGGGTGTGCTTTGTACTATATATGCAAAAGTGCTACTGCTTTATCATCATAAGGGATCTTTTGCTATAATATTTTCCTGGTGTTTCTGTTTATATTTAATTTCTCCTTGAGATTTGTAGAATACAACTTTCCAATGGCAATATTCAGTCATCTTGGTAAAGAAAAGCCCAAGGATATATTTCTAGTAAGCCTAAAATTTCTGAAAAGAAAGGGACAACAGATAAAGTACCCCCACAGAAATAAGTCCTCTATAAGATTCTGCTATTGAAAATACACCATTATCTAATCATTCCCGTCCTGGTATGAAACATACAGTTAGCTGACATCTTCCCTTCTCTTAAAAGGGAACAAATGCTGAATGGATTCAATTAGAAAATGATTAAATAGAATATTGCTGGAGTTCAGTGCAAGGAAGAACCTGAAGGATTCAGATAGTTCTTCTCAGTACCAAGGCGATCGCATCCGTTGTATCATCTGCCTTGCTTAAAGCAAGAACTTTAGCAATCCAGGTAGGCAAAACAGGAATCAGGAAAACTGTTGTGTAAATAAGCTGGCAGATAAAGCCAATGTGAATACATTTAAAATAATAAAGGTAGCAATGACTCTTGTTCACCTCGGAACTTGAGTTTTCCTTTAACGTGGCCGGGAAAAACTACCTGAGCAAGTTCCATGACCTCTTAAGCAATAGTCATTAGACAGCATTGTTTATATCCCTGTGAATGGAATTAGAAGAGCATTGTGGGAAGGCTGCAATAATTTTTAAAAGCTAATAATATATATGGAATATAATGATTTGTTAAATTTATATAAGGAATCATTATATACCTCACAAGTATCAGTTTATAACTTAGCTGTAGGAAGATTGAGCTTAATGGAAAAACTATTAAAGTAAGAATGTGAAATCTTCCAGAAAGTAATGCTATCATGTGCAATAAAGAGTGCAAAGTGTTTAGCTCCTAATCTCTTCCCTGGCTTCCTCATATCTGAAGCAGATCTTTTGTTAAGTGAATTATTTAAATTAAATGATAAGCAAAAGAGAACTGGAGGAGAAAATATTCTTTATAAGTTAGATATACCTGATATATAAAAAGATGGAAAAATTGGAGCAATTATAATTCAATACACTTTGCAAAGCAGTTGCAGCTGTAGTAAGATTATGGAGGTAAAACTAGTTAAAATGCCAGCTACACAGCTCACTTCCATAAATGAGCAATCCCAGCACCGGGGTTTTGTGCACAGCAAATCCATATCTGTAATCTGGAGTCAACGATGTTGGCTATAAGAGTATTTTTTCCACAATCACAGTTATTTTTTCCAGCACATGAGCCCTGAATCTGGTTCCAGTTTTCCTGGCTGTGTGCATCAAGTATTATTCCTGACAAATATTGTCTCTCTGAATGGTTTGGAATTGCCATGTGTTGGCAGGACCACTGTGGTCTTTGATTGCAGAAGCTCCATCCTTGGCCCAGTGGAGTACAACACTTGGCACTGGACAGCCTCCTTGGAAAATGCCAATTATATCCGTGCCAACAGTACAGATACAGAGTTTTACACGCAGATATGTGCATATATCGGTGGGTTTAGGTCTATGCAGTCCACAGTAAGAAAAGAAATTGGAAAGAACTGGAAAGCTCAAGCTCTCCTCCAAACACAGGGATGCACCAGCCTGGCAGTGGTGAGAGTGCATTATGGTGAGAAATACGGGATATTTGCTGGCATTATGTTGGTTTACTAGGAAAAAAACCTGCCTCTAATTTTTAAAATGGGCCTGTATTAACCTTAAACTTCAAGCTGGTAAACAGAGTTTACTGGGTTAGGTCAGGGAGTTTCTGTAAATACCATACCATGCTGGTACAATGTTATCTGTTCCACTGTGGGTTTAAACCAGTTTTGTCCTGCTGTAATTTCTATTTCTTCTTTGCTAGAAACTAGAATTTTTTCTTATGGTAATACAGTGAGCATCTCAAGAGAGGTAGAGGAATATTAGCAGGAATGCAGTTTTATGACAGCTGTAAAAATAGTTGAGTCCATATACCTTTGTGCCTAGCAAAGCATTAGTAACTGGATCCTGGCTGCAGCATGTAATTACATTGCTTGATGCATTGTTGGGCATTAGTAGGATTCCTTCCATCTGTTTAATATTTCCAATCCAGGAATACTATCATATTTTATTACAGCCATTTAAAAATTCCTGTTCCTTTTCCAGGCTCGCTCTGGCTGTGATGATACAGAATTGCGCCCAAAATATCTTAAAGGGAACCTAAGCATTATGAAGCAGACAAGGATAGTATCTTTTATTACCAATGTCTCAAATTTATGCTTTTTTTGGTGTAAAATAGTTTTGGGCTCGTTAAACATGACCAATACTTTTATTATTATTATTTTTGTTTTTGGAAAATCTGCAGTCAATTACAAAAATGCTTTTCAGAGACCAAGGGCTTCACAAAGTAAAAAATTAATGAATCCATGCTCTCTCACGTTAATTATCTATTAAATTAAGTCACTCTATAGGAAATAACTTAAAATCAGATCTGAAGTGGCTTCAATTGTATGTCAGTATGAATTAGTTCAACAAAGGAAGACGAAAGCCCGGCCCCAGATCTGTCACCCTGCCTCATCCTTTGTTCCTCCTGCAGCAGCTGGAGGTACCACATGCACATGAGATAAAAAGGAAACATCCAGGCTTTGCTGTTGGTATTTCAGGGAAAATACAGAGCGGGCTGGCCTTTGAGGCTGAAAGGTTCCCTGCTGTTCCCCCTTCAGCAGTGCTTCCCATGGTTGTGGCTGTAACTCCTCCTCTGCAGGTGGCTCCAAACCTTCCCTCTGCCACTCACCCTGGCCCTGTGCCACTGGCAGCAGGGGCAAACGTGCAGGGCACTTGGGTGTTTGCTTGCTGCCAGCCTTGGGAAAGCATGGGAGCTTCTGAGCAGGGGATGCCAGGACTGGCGGTGTGCCCTCGGTGAGCTGGCTGTGTCCCCTTCCCTCCCTGCTCATTCTGTCACCAGTGCCATAAAGGTACTAGTGTTGCCCTGATAGCAGCTGGCAGGGGTTTAGTCAGAGCTACAAATGGCTTCAAATGGTTTTGTAAAAAATTGAACACCTTTTTTTTTTTTTTTTTTTTTTTTTTTTTTTTTTTTTTTTTTTTTTTTTTTTTTTTTTTGCAAATATTTAAGTTTTAAATGTGATTATCCAGTGTAAAAAGAGAAACTCCAGTGCCTGTCAGCATCTTTGTTGCTCTGTCATATCTCTCTTTTTAAGGAGATATGACTCCTTAAAAAATTACATTTAGGCTCTTTAACTTTTCTTTTTTGGGATAAACCATTTTAAAACTTACACATGATGTCCCATTACTAATTAATTTCAGGGTCAAATTCCTATTTTCATAATACACCCCCTCACTTTTAAAGTTATAGCCCAGTTGAGAGAAATAAACAAAATACATTCCCTGTGCATTTCTGCCCTGCCCAACAAAAAATGGCAAATATCCAGAAACTGAAGGAATAGAGAGCATAGCAAATTCACTAATCACAATAGGCTGAAAAAATCCCCAAGAAATTGCAATACAGAATCTGCTTGTGGTCTGCAGTTAGTTTTCATTTAATGGGATGGTTTCATTAATGTATTGAAGTGGCATCTTTCTGCCACAGATCAGGGAAGTTTGCAGCAAGAATTATCTGGTGCTATTTTTGTGCACAGAAAAATCTGGCAGAATAGAATGTTGGATGTGTATTGTGGTTCAGGGAGATGGAGGTGCTACATTTCCTGCACAACTTTTTCATGAACACCCATCTTGATTGTAGAAGTATCATTGTGTTGCTCCATTGAAATCTGAGCAGGAATACTATTTCCTGCCCTTCTCCTCAGTACTTTTCCTACTGTTTCAGCTGTCTCCCGTGTCTCGCTTTGAATCGTTGGTTATAAATGACCTAAATTCTCAAATTACCATTTCTGTATTTTCTTCAGGAAGCTTCTGTCAGATTCCAGGACAGAATATTTTAGGATGAAGAGCTTAATATAGACACATATGATTTTGATAAATAAAAGAGAAACACTGCAGTCTGTAAAGCCATCTGAATATAAAAGTGGTTTGTCTTTTGCCCACTCTAATTAGACTATCAAAAATAGAAACATTGATCCAGGCATATCCAATTAAGTTTGCCATTCACCAAGCTTGAGGTTTTCTTACAGAGACTTCTACCATAATGATAAAGAGATGGAAAAAGAAAGCAGTCATTAGCAATGCTCAGGGATTCTGGTTTTCTTGATGTGAACCACGGCTGTGGGAGATCTGGGACGTGGCAGCCTTCAGTGGCTTTTTCTTAGACAGTTCTCCTTCTAGTGAAGAGTATAATGATGGTCTTCTAGTGGAATCAAAGTATGTTGATGCTACTACTGAAACGGTTTTGCAGACTGGAGAAATCAGCATCCTCACATTCACTGCGTTGTATACTATTATGGGGTTGGAAAGGACCACTTAATTTTGATGGTTCCCAAAGAGGAAGGGCCTGGGTTCTTGGAACAGCTCAAAAGCCTTCTACATTATGCTCCTGGGCTTGAGTTTTGTACGTTTAAATTTGTCTCTGGTATTTCTGCAAGATCTTGAGCTGATGAAGGATTGCTTGGAGACGGGGCTCCATAACAATCCTCTCATTCCTGTAAGATCTCTTTGCCCAATGCGTGTTGTGGAGCTCACTCAGCTCCACTTTAAGTGAGCAAGTGTCGCTTTCTGAATAGTGCTGGCTCATGCCAGAAAGCTGTCATTCGCTGCAGCAGCGATGGCTCACTGAACAGTACAGCTTTTATAGTCAGCATCTTTGAAGAAAGACAACCAGTTCGATCTGTGTGCGAGTGAGTGAAACGTTGTCGCCTGCAAGACAGGCTGAGAATCGTTTTCTAGTAAGTGTCAGGAAATTCTGGAAGACAGCACATCGCTGAGAGATTAATTATCAGACAGAGAAGTTAAAAAAAAGAAGGAATTGTGAGACCAGTATGCACTTATTCTGGTAAAAACTTACCTGAAGTAACCTTGATAAGCTCTAAGACTAAACAATTTATCAGTGCTCATTTGCCAAAGGAAATCAGTGAATTGGTAAATTATTGGCGTAATTTCTATTCACAAAAGTAGTTCACCAGTTCACGAAGAAGAATATATCATACTAAAAACTGGCTCACATTTCTAACTGTGGATTAATAACAACTGAGTGCATGCTGGCACATAATTTAGATTCCAGCCATGAAGTCTCTGAATTGTGAGCTGGAATCTACAATTAATGTATTTCATAAATACAGCTATTGTTTTTGCTGGCATCGTGTTGCACATAGCACTTATAAGAGCACTGTGCAACATTTAGCAAACTTAAAGGCCAGGGAACAGTCTGAAAATCATCTTTGCATCATTTGGGGGATGGAAAAATTGTTCTGAATTGAGTTAAAATGCACAGATCAAATTGTTAAAATGGAAATTGTGCGTCAATGGGTTTGAAGCTTTCCCTAATTGGAAGATTTTATTTATAAGGGCATATTTTATCTTAAAAAATATTCTTAAGATTGTATATTCATATAAATGTTAGACTGTAGTTCCCCACAAACACACACAAAGAAACATCTGCAGATGTTGAATACTTGGTGTCAAGGACAAACTGAAAAGGAATCAAAACATATCACTGAAGTGAGGGGTTGCTGAATCCAGTCAACTTCATTTCCCTCCTCCAGCGGCATTATCATGCACCTCCTTACCAAACCACAGCTTTTAGAAATCAAATAAATTTATGTTAGTATGGTTAGGTTTTTTAGATTTGGGATCAAAATCACTCACACTGAGATTTATATCAAATTTCAATTTAAACACTTGAAACTCTCTTTTAAATGTAGGTTTTGTAGGTATAATTCTCCATTAAGACTCATGCAATTTCAGTTTAGGTATGAGACATATGTGAGGGCTTAGATAAACAAGTTCTCTTCCTTTGTAAGAAGGAGATTCTTTGAGCATATTTTTCTTACATTTTAAATCACACAAAATAACAAGGAGGATTGAAATTCACTTTTTTCACAGCAAGATTTTCTATGGTTAAGCTTTTGCATATTTATGTGAATCTAAAATGAGGTTTAAAAATTTATGTTTTGGTTTTCATCCATATTCTAAAGCTGATGAAGAAGCTTAGGAGTGAATCTGATGTGTTTAATTCAGGGAAAACAGAGACAAGGAGGAGCAGCAGTTCTGTTCCCTGAGCAGAGATTAAATGAAGATTAGCTGAGTAGGTGTTGTCCATCCTACTTGAAAAGTTTCTATTGATTTCTGAGGGAGCTCATGCTGAGTTTTTCCCAAAGAAAAACAACATGTTACAGGAATAGTGCCTTGATGCCCCTGAAGAATATTAGGAGCTTAGTGACTGAAATAAAACAGAGGAGCTTTGAGCAGCCACGCTGTGAGCCCAGATTCACACAGCATTTGTGTTACTGGAACCAGTTGTTTTACCAAGAAACTTTGACCAAAACCAGTTCAGCCCATACACAAAGAGAAGTCATTAAATTCACATGGCCTGTAAGTCAGGCTCAGGGATGCAACACAACTTGGAGCAGGAACACATAGATCTCCCCACTCCTGGGGTAGGTCAGTTCCTGTTTATGGCCTACATATGGAAAAGTTGGATATCCAAGAAGTAAACTGAGACAAGACTAAGCAGTGAACCAGGAGTATCTTAAGTAGTATCAGGAAAGGTCAAGAGTAGAGTTTTTGCCTGCAGTCCATCTTTCAAAGACAGTTGGAAACCTAATTCTGGGCTAAAGAGGTACATTTAACCCCCAAAATGAAATTACAGCTGTGACTCCCTCTCTTAGTTAATCACTGTGACGGAGATGGTCTTTCTCAGCATCCATATCAATATTCTAGGAGGGGGGTGTAGCCTGTTCAGCAGGGTGCTCACTAGGCTTGGGACAGGTCCTGGCAAAATTTCTCCTTGGTTGTTGCACATGAGCCCATTTTCCAAGCAATATGTCCCATTCTGGTACTCCACACTGCTGATTTATCCTGGTGGAGCTCTTCTCCTCTATAAAAGGTGTAAAAGGAAGAAATTAGATGTGATGTGAATATCTCGTGAAAGTCATTTTAATCCATACAAATGTAGTATTTTTAAGACTTTGTTTTGTGAAATTCTGGTGACAATGCAGTTGCCAGTCATTTCATTATAGGAAGTGAAGAATCTGTCACTAGAAAAGGGTGGATGGGTTGGAATCAATCCAATCGAATCCCATGTGCAGATGCATGGACCACCTTGTGCTTTCAACTCATGATATAGCAGATGCCAAAGTACCTTTGTGCAGAGGCCCACATGGTTTTCTACATGCTTTTGTAGATGTTCAGCAGGGTTTTCTCTTGGTTTTAGATGCTGACTGATAAGAATACGAAAGCAAAATATTTGTGTATCCGTTTGGGCATTCAACATGAGCAAATGCAATCTTCTGTGACCATTCCAAAATTGCTAAACTTCCTTAGTTTGCCAAGGGAATTCCTGGCAAAAGTCAGAAATGTAACTTCAAGCAAGTTAGTTATTTATGCTTGAATACTCTAATGAACAACTGATAAACACATCTGGATGTATTTATTTTTTCAGTAACCGCTGATTTATTCCACCCAAGTATAAAACAGTATTTGTTGTATTCTTGTTTATTGGAGTTTCTAACCAAATTCAAATCATTGAGGCACGAGAGTAAGGTACACAAGTATCAATTTCACTGCCTGTGAAAAGCCACACTTAATTTACTGATCTTCCTAATTGCTGTGTCCAGGGCAGAATTAATGGAGCAGTCCATCCACTGCTTAGGAATTTCTCAAGAACACCTTGAGATTGGTATACCTTTGTTTCAGTAATAATACTTTCCATAATGGGAGTATCCATTTCCAGATAATTTACAAGTGGAACAGGATCATCATGAATATATCCATGTGAAACACGGGAAACATTCAGAGAAGACACCTGGAATTAACAGCCAATACACTGTTGAGAATCCAATCACTTCAGTTCAAACCTATGAAGTTTAAAGTCTTTTGTGAGTGCTATAATATCTCTGATGAGGCACACTCCTCCCATAGGATGTTGTGGCAGGAGGACTCCCTACCTGCTCCCTCTACTCTCTTGTTATCAGGGAGAAGGCTACTTCTGTACATACTCTTCCCATCTGTCCTCCAGACCATATACATGCACTTCATCCACAAAAAAATGATTCATGAAGGCCAAGTTCTTGCAGCCCATGAAATCATGGGACTGAGTTTTCTGTTGTGTTCTTGTTTAGTGTTGTTTACTAAACACATCATCACACCAGGCTGTGGCTTAAACATTGATTCTTCATGGTCCAGAGAGCACTCTCAGCCCTTCTGTGACATTTGGACAAAGCCAGGGTGGTTGAAATTTATGGAGTTGGACTGAAAATCTGTGATTGATCAAATAGCATCAATCTAACAGAGTGCAGGGGGAGAACAAAGGACACGTAATAAATAATAGAGACATTGCCTATATTGTAGAGCATGCTGGGAATTGAGTTGTAAATGTAAATCCCTTTTTCCCTCTGTATGAAACTCCAAAAGCAATCAGTAATTGGAATTATCTGATAAATGTTATTAAAGTGAAGAAATGCTACAGCTTTTAATGCCAAAGTCTCCCAGAGCACATTCTCTATGGGCTTACTCAGCCCTAGAGAGGTCAATAACCTTTAATGCAATCCACTGGAGAAATAGAAATGTCAGAACCATAAAGTAGCCTGTATCAATTTCAGGCCCTTCCAAATAACTGATTTGACCTATGGATCTAAATACTGGAAATAAATAGGAGTCTTGAGCCATGGAGATGCCAACCACCTCCCTGCTGCTCAGACTGCAATAAAAATGAGTGTTTTGGTAAGGATCCCAGTTATCACTCAATAGTGATGAGTGACCATTTTTCATTATTATTACTTTTTAAACGCTGCAGAACTGCTGTGCTGTCCTCAGAGTCAGTGACACATAAGTCATTTGTCTGGCTTTTTAATAAACATCTGGTTTTTTCGGAGCAAGACACAACGGTCATCTTTGTTAGGGTTTCCTGGCATTCTAATGTCATCTCCATGGATATTGCAGTCTGTTCCTGCAGATACAAAACAAACACAAAACCAACCAGCCCCTGCAGAACTCGGAGTGCGGTGGAAAGTTCTTGAGAGCTTTCATCCCTCTCTGTTCACGTTTTTCACTCGCAGCTCAGCTTTGGTAAGAGCTCAGAAGATGTTAATGTTTGCTTCCTCAAGTGGTGATGTCCTCCTTATGTACAGCAAGGCTTTTGCACTTTCCCGGATGGGAAAAATGGGGAAGCATGACATTATTCCTCGTGATCATTGATGTATTTCCAACAGTCAGAGGGGCTAAAAGGGGGTGCCTCAAGAAAAAGGGCTTAGGTTTATTGCAGTTACATTATGATATACATGTTAACTTGTCTTTAGGGTTTAAATGGGTGCAATTCTCTTGCCCTAAAAATGCACATATTTTTCAGAGTGTGGGATGGTGGGAGAAACACTGTTTGAGATGGTGCAACAGAGGGAGACTGCTTTCTCATAAATTGCCAGCTTAAGCAAATAGTGAGAGTGCCAGACAACCAAACCTGTAAAAACAGTTTTGTTTCACTGCTTCTTAATCCCTACTAGCCAGGAAATATTGAGAGAGTCCGGCAGTAAGAGCTGTGTTATACTGTGGAAATATGCTGTTATGACTTAGAGTTCCTGTCAGAGAAACTCAAGTGTTTTCTGAGGTCACAAGGTGAGAAATTTTAGAAAGTGAGAAACTCTCTTATTTATGAAAGGATATGGGCTCACATTAAATGTTTTCATCCGATAACAAGTATCATTAAATAACTGGGTTTGGAAACTTCAGCATATTCTTTTGTATTAAAGGGCAAAAATGCACACTGAGAAACCTAAGCAGACTGTTTAATCACTGAGCATGTGTGAATTTATTTCATCTTTTCTTTTATCAGAAGTTGTAGAGGACAGGGGTAACAGCAACAGAGTGTCTAGACTGAGCAATCTCAAAATATAATGCAGCCAACAGTGTGCCTCGAGAGCTGTAAATAACCTCCTACATGCATATACAGAGGAGAAACTAAACACAATTTATCATATGAAAATTCTTAGTTTTGCTCTAGCATCAACCCTGATCACTTCATCACAGAAGACCCTGCAGTGTTTTGCCTAAAGCAGAAAATCAGAGAAGATACTGAACTCAGTTTCCAAGGTTCAATTGGATCCTAAAGGACATCTAAAGTGAGTTTTTGTTTTGGTGTGTTGGGGGATTTTTATTTATGTTAATTTTTATGATATACCACTTGGCAGCTGCCTCAGAGCTGAGTGTACCAGAGTACCTTGGAGCCGTGCTGGCGGATTCAAGAAGGAACAGAAATAGACCAAATAGCTTAAGGCAGCTGGAAGGTTATATACTTCAGGGAAAGGGGAATCTCTAAAAAAAAGTCAGAAAGAGGGCAGGGCCCCAGATTATCTTGACAGTCATTAAAAAACAATAGTTCATAGGACTTAAAGGTCTTGGCAGTGGATTGAAATGTGCCTGAGAAAGAGGTCAAAGACTATCCAGACGTTTTCAGATGAAGAAGCTAGGATGGTGAGTAGCAGGGAGGTTGCACCATCCGTGGGCAGTCACAGTGCCTGTGCAGTCTCACAGGCTCTCACTCACCGCCATTATAAATGCTGCACTTAACTTCCAGGGAAGCATGTCACTCAAGAGACAGGTAAGGGCGGCTCAGGGCCAATAAAATACAAACAACTCAACCAGTGGCACTGCCGAGCTTAGAAGAGAATAAATGATTGTATGTTAATTGCTACTTTGGCAAAAGTTTAATCTTGAGCTCTCCTGCAACTCCCACCACTGCTCTGAGCATGTTTCCTCTGCCCTCTCACGTCATGTCTATGCTGAACTCTTGAGCTCCACTTTGTACTTTGCAGTAGTTGATTCTAAGACTCCCATCCATCTCCTAGGAATGCCATTGCTCATCCCTATCTCCTCAGCTGGCAAACTATGGGGTTACTGCGAAAGCTGCTATATTTTCAGTGCCCCTCAAGCTCTGTATCAGCTTGGCAGCTTTCCATGATATCCATCAAGATCTAACGGAAGGCAGATGCATGACAGTGGTTTTAACTCTGGCTAAAACCCCTCAGCCAGTGCAATGCACACGGCTCTGCCTCCCAAGCATTTCCTCTCTCACTGGATCCTCTTCCAGGGAGTAGAAATTGAAGGTAGTGGGTTTGGAATTAGATGATCTTTAAGGTCCCTTCCAACCCAAACCATTCTATGGTGATTCTATGATTTTGCTCATTGTCCCTGGTACTGCAGGAAAGATTCCCTTTGAAAGGCAATGTCAGCAGGCACAGACTGTGCCTCTGCTCCTGGAGGAGAGATGAGCAGAAAAGACACAGGGCAGCTCTTTCCGTGTGCTGATCAAACAGAAACACTGTCAATCTAACCTCCAATTCTCTGAAGAAATAAAAAACTTGCTATAAAGGGTTGGCTTAAAAGCAGTTTAGGACAGAGGAAGGTTAGTAATAGGGTAAAAATAACTGGATGATTTAGCACTACCTGACACCCTTTCCTCAGCTATAATTTCTGCCTCCCGGTGCAAATACATCTAAGAGCTTAGAGCTGGTCAATTATTGCAAAAGCAGTATTCCTGATCCCTCATCTCAGCCCAAAGAGTGGTTCAGCTCCATCACATGCCTGCTCTGTAGTGAGGAACTCCTACACCATTAGCTTTTTGGAAGAAAAATAACTGGCAGTAGTACCACACACTATTTGTTGAGCTATTACTATGTATTCAGCCAGGAAACACAAAAAATACTGCATAACCAGAGTGTCCACGTGGCATGAAGGGAGAATAACTGGAGCAAACAGCTTGGGAACAGACTATGCACTGAAATAATGTTTTCCTATGCTGTGCAGAAGGGGTTTGCAAATAACAAACAGATTTTCTCTCAACTGAGCAGCCTGAAATTACTTTCTGAGGCAGAAATAGCACACATATTTCAGATAACTTATTTCTAAGAAATTAACTCATAATTCTGCTTCTTTACATTTAAGGAATAGCAGACCCCTAGTGTGATTCGGAGTGATAATCTAATAAATTTCAGATTATTATTTCAGATATTACTACTTATACTGTACTTATTATAACCAGGATGTGGTTATAACATTATAAGTTTGAAGCTGATAGACAGAAGATTGGGAAGATATAGGTCTGAAGTAATTTTTCAGTCTGGAGAATCCTGTCCTTCTGCCCATCAACCATTTAAAAAATACTGTATTTTATTGTCAGAAGTAAAGCTGCTTTCTCCTTTGGCTAGACATGCACTTCTGTCAAGTGGAAAACTGAACAGCACTGAGAAAACAGGGCCATTTGTTGCTCAATTTCTCAGTATACTGGTGATTCCACCCACATCTGCTCAGATGGGTCTGAACATGATCCAGGCTCCACCAAAGAACCAGAGCTGGCAGGAGATTTTAGATCAGGCTTCATGTATATCTGGTTCCCAAGATGGAAAGAGCATTTTTGACCTGTGCTCTTAAAGGTGTTAATGTGATGTAATTGCAGCTGCCCCAAGACAGAGTTTAAGAAGGTGAAAAAAAATCCCGTTCAGTGGCTCAATTCCAAACTGAACTGCAGAAACATGGGGTTATATTAAGATGTGAACAATTCACAGTGAATCTGCTCTGCCAAATTGAAACCAGCTGCAGGACCTTGTGAAAATCACTGGTTAATTTAATTGATAAAAATTCAAGTGTTCCCATTGTATTGTTTAAAGGTTATTGATATTTTTAAAGAGATCCTCAGTTCTGCCACGCTTAGTTATTCCCATTAACGTGTTTTAATGCAGCATGTCTGAGCTATGTACTCATAGGTCAGTGATGAACTTAACATTTAGTGATGAATCTGGCAAAATGACAATGTTCCTGGACGTCAAATGACTTCTAGATTTGTGGTTTTATTTTTTTTTCCCCAAAATTTCATAACAAATAACTGCCTTACCATCTATATTCTCAATATAGTTAAAATGGACATCTGCGGATTCAGAGCAGAAGTGAATTCAGACTGGTCTGCAGCTGAGTTTTGAATTTAGCCAATTAGTCTCAAGCAGAATTCAAAGTTTACAGAATAATCTGGAAATTATCAAAGCAATAGCAAGCAAATGTGCTGTATTTTCAAGACTGGACAAAACACACTTAGGTTTCATTTTTATTTTAAAAAGCCCCCATGTTTTCATAAAAAATAAAACTAAACATGGAGAATTAATTCACTTTTTTTTTTCCATGTCACTGTTAGAACTCTATGTTTCTTATTCATTCCCCAGCATAAAGAATGTTACTTCTTTGAGACTGGCAGGAAGCATATTGTGTTAAATTTTCCCCTTTGCAGTGCCTGGACTCTGGCAGGTTTCACACTGTGGCTTTCCCTCCTTGGTGCAGCTTTTGGGATGTGCCTTCCATGGGACGAGGCAGAAATGCAGAACAAATCTTCTGAATGGAAAAACTGGGTGGACAAGTCTGACATTTCTGTGGGTTTTATTACCTGTTAGACAAAACAAATAAGCAAACCCCAACCACATTAGGGAGAGAGGGAGAATAATTTATGCAGAAGTTTTCAGTCTTCCAGCATTTTTAATTACCCAGGTTTGGTTCTTCACTTCTCATTTTCCTAGACTGAAAAAGCACATTTTAATGGTCTCTACTAAAGACAAATATACATCCTTCTAATCGTTTTGCATTTGCTGTAACAACATCAATAATTTATGGTTGCTATATTCCTTAGTAGAAATAAGGAAACCTTTCATTATGCTTTTGTATCAATCCCCTTATGATACATGTTTCAGTACATCCTTGCAGCCAGTGTAGTGCAAGGAATGCTTCAACACTCAGTCCTTACATCTTGGTTGTACTGATCTGAAGGCTGCACTCCAGGAAGTAAGTGGATCCCTTGTTTTTGGTAGAGGGAACGTTGCCAATTGATTAATAAGGGACTGACTGTAATACCGCAGCAATGTTAATTTTTTTCAGATGCTCAAAGTCAACATTTGAAAGGCAAACACTGCAACACACAACCTGCAGCTCAGAAAACATGTTCATAGCAAATACTCTGCTAACCCATAGCAAATTGTACCTAATAAATACTCTCACTTTGTGATCTTAGGATTTGGCTTAAGACCTCAGAAATTCTGTTTTACTGTGGGAAATGCCCAATGTTTTCACATATGAAAATCAAATTAGACACAGTGCCATTGAATACATGGGGTCATTCAGATGTGGGAGGTGTTTTTTTACTTTCTGAGAGCAGAAAAGCATAAATGCATTCTGTATTCATTTATATGTTCTGCATTTATTTACAGTCCCTTTTATTTTTCATTTATAGTTTGTTTCTACCTGTCTAGCTCCGTAATATCCTTCAAATACACTCATCTAGGTGTTCCTCTGAAAAATGAATGAGGGCAGGACTTCAAAACTTTATGCAAAAAAAAAATAAATTATAATATGTACAAGTAGAAAATAAAAGGGGTTTCTGTGGTGTAGAAAGTTTGGCATTTCCTAGATAACCTGGCAAATAGGCTAATTTTATAAAATTATATAATGGTAGAAATTAGTTAAGATGATAGCTGTGGAATAGGCAATCACAGTGGAGATAAAATAGGCTCCTGCCCCCACCACCTATTGTGCTCAAATCAGGATCAGGCTGATGGAAACGGGTATGTGAGAAGGAAATATTGTAGATTTGCACAAAAAAAAAGAATAAAAAAGGAGGAAAGAAAAGAAAAGAAAAAAATAATCCACTGCTGAGCTGATGAGGAAGTGTGAGGCTGAAGGAGAAGGATTATTGATGAGATGGCAAGGCTCCAACAGCCACCGAGCAGGAATAACTCCTCCCTGTCAGATGTCTCCGGCAGTCGATCCTTGCCTTGGGCGAAGGAGCCTGTCGCTCCCATGAGCAGTGGTGGGGTTGTGTGGTCAGGTCAATGTGGATGTCCAGGGCCACTGTCACTGGTGCAGACAGAGGCAATCGAAATTACATGTGTTTTTGGTGTGTCAGTAACAGAGCTGCATCACCATGGCAAATAATGGAAACGTTTCTCCAGACGTGTCAGGTTCAATGGCTCACCCTGCTTAAGTTTAGAGCCTTTTGCAGCTGAGGAAACGCCACGTAAAGCCAATGCCACACACAGCAGCTGCCCATGGAGAAGATGCTTCATCCAGGGCCGCTGACCCCCAAGGTGGGACAGTACAAAGGCAGCTCCAGGCAGCTTTCCATAGGGACAGCAGGAAGTTCTTCCCCGTCACCGGGACCAGGAGTCCTTGTGGGGACATCAGGCTCCACACGATGTGGGCTCCACTCCTTCTAGGGAATGGCCACAGTAAGGACAGGTACCATGGCAGGGAATAGAAAAACAGTAGCTTTACTGCTAATTCCCAAGCTTATTTCCCATTTCTTCCATGATTTCCCCAGTAAAATTGCCTTTCAGTTGTATAAAAGATTGGCTGTTTGTGCAGGGAAAAGCAGTTCCATCTTGGAGAGGGGATAATTCATTTTCCCAGACTCCGGGAGCTCCATTTGTTGTTTGTTCTGGCCTCAGAAGGAACCTGACCCGTCTGCTGCTTTGCTAGCAGAGAAGATAATTTCTTCTGAAAACTGCCCTTATCACGAAACCCGCCTTGAATGTTGATCCAATCTGTGTCAGGCAATTCTTATAGTACAGAAGTAAAACTGGAAAATTATCTGCACAGCACCATCATTTGGAGAAACTGCCATGACCTTCTTTTTGCAGAAATAACTGTTCTACTGGACAAGTATTTTATGCTATTGCCCACCATGTCCTCCAATTCTTGTATAAATCATAGGGATAATGCATTTTCACTTTGCTAGAATATTATCACTGCATCCGTCAGCTTTAATTTCTGTGGTAATTATTTTTCAACCCAAAGTACGTTTAATTAGATTTAGATTAATTTAGATAATATAAACAAGTCCTAAATACATGAGACAGCTGCTCTGTCTCATATGATAAGCAAATTAAAGAGGTCATGTTTTCATTCGTCATAGCCCAGGATTAGGTGGCAGGGATAGATTGCAAAGGTAAGATAGTTTCTCCCCTGGCAGATGCTGGCAGTGCCTTTGAACATGAAAGGATGCCATTAAACTGCTGAAACCTAGTGACAGCACGGAGTTCCTTTGCACAGCAGAGTTGTCCTCCAGTGATGCTGGCAGCAGAAAATCTGTGTGCCATCAAGAATGGTGTTTCTGAGCCTTCCTGATCAGTACAGGTGTGGTAGCTGAGCATAACATACTTGAGGCAACTACTTGATGGGCTACCTTATGGAGAGTAGAGCTAGTTTGGGGGGAAAGGCACAGAGAAGGCAAATTGCAGATGATGCAATACCCTATTGATGAAAGCAATGACATCCTTATGGGCCTAGAAATCAGGATGTAGGTCCTCATCCACAGTTTGATTCATACCCAGCCTTGGAGAAGTTTCCACCTGGGGCTTTGGTTTGGTCCCATATGCAGATCTGTCTCCAAATGTCACTGTTAACCTGGATTCACTGTGTGTGCCGCCCGTTTCTCCAGGTTACACAAGTAGCTTCAGTTTGAATGAAGTTCATCTTCATTGTGATTCTAAAAAGATGACTGGGAATGTTTTTCAGATTCAGTTTTCACCGACAAAATAGACTGCTTTGTTTTCATCATTTGGAACAAGAATGTTGAAGGCTCCAATACTACCTCTACTACTAAAGGTGGAATGCAGCTCTACATTTTTTCCTATTTTTCCTGACAAAGAGGCTGTAGATCTCATTAACCTGACTGTGAGCTTCAGATTTCTACAAAGCAGGTACAGCTGACTCCTTCAGTGCCAGGAAAAGCTATTGTGTAATTGAGTCTCACTTTGTTGGTTCATATCCATGTAAGGAATCTGTGGTTATCATGGATGGGCATGTGCTGTCTTGAGTTTCTTGCATGGCTCTAGGTGTTTGAAGTCTTCATTTTGCGGTTTCTTTTACTACAAAACAAAAAAAAGCCCCCCAAAACTTCCTTCCTTCCTTGCCACACATTATGAACTCTGCCTAATTTAAAAGAGTTTTCTTTGTTAGATGCTGAAAATACTAGGATGAGAAAGAAACACTAAAAGAAATAAATTATACATTTAATTCTCCATGCAATAGTCATAGCTGTTTCCTGAGAACTGAGTTTTCTCTTCTGGAGAAAAGAACTCCCAAGAAAGTTTGTGTATAGATTTAAATGTACTTCCTTTATTATTCTATAAAATACTTCTAAAAATAAGGACAGTAGTTATGACTGCACAGCATCTTTTGCTATATTATTTCAGTATTTCCTTCCTTAGGATTTGGAGGCAAATTTCATTCCTGTAATAATGCAACCTTTTGACAGCACTGGCAGCAGCAAACTTCAGGAATATACAAAAACTGTGTCTTCATATTGTGGATGGTGTAGAAGGTGATAAGGAGCTTAGAGGATATAACAGCTTTGGGGAAAGGAGGATTAACCTCTCTTTCTGAGAGTGGAACAGATACCAAGAAATTATATTTTGCCTGAATTGCATTCCTAGTTTGAATGCATTCAGATTTGGGGGAGGATGTTCTGGGGGAGGATGTGTGGGAAGGAACTGTAGTTCTTGAATTTGCACTCTGGCTGCATAGGCAGAGGAGACTCAGTAGCTGATATGGAGCTCTTTTGCTTAAGCAATGTGTTTTTCTTATTAGGGAAGGTAATTAATTATTAGAAAAAAAAAAAGTTAAGACATCTCTATTTTTGGCAGCTTTTCCTTCCTGATCTGCCCCACCTTTTTTTAGGCTGTTCCTCAGAATCAGTTCTCAGCAGGGCTGCCGGCCTGGGTGAATCCACCAGTGAACATCCCAGGCAGCCACAGCTGACTCCCAGCTGTTGATCTTGGGTGGGACCAAGAAATACAATCCTCTTTTGGGGGGGTGGAATTTCGAGTCTGACCATTTTGGTGCTGTTCCAATCCTAACCTAAACCCAAACATTTTGGAATTCTCCCTGAAAGCGAGCAGTGCCTTAGAGGAAGGGGGACTTGTGGGCTGTCCTGGAGCTGTGGGTCTTCAAAGTATATAGGGATCCAAAAGGATGGTGTCAAGAGGATGGAGCCAGGCTCTTCTTGGGAGTGCTAAACATCAGGGCAAGAGGCAACAGGCAGAAACTGATGCATAGGAAGCTTCACCTGAACACGAGGAAGAACTCTGCCTCTCCAGGGAAACTGCCATACGTTTAAGATCTGTGTCCCAGCATGGTTTCCTTATCCTCACAGAAAACTGAGGGATGTAGCTAATGGGGACATTAGGCATTTAGACTTCACTGCTTGGTCTAGTGTAAAAGTTGGGCTGACGCTGCCTGAGAGACAGGTCTTGGCCTTCAACCTCAAACCTCAGTATTGCTGACGTGCCTTGCCCAGCTTTGAGATGGTCAGCATTCTCCTTTTGCTTCTACTCAGGATTTTTTATCCCGCCTATGGCACAACTCCGGTTGCCCTCCTAAATGTTTTAGAAAACATCACTTCAAATAAAATCTCCAAGGCTTAATTTAGACAAGAATATTTAAACTTTTCCATAGACATGAAGTCATCCATTGGCACTAATCTGTGTTTATAGAAATAAAATCTGCTGGTTATTATTTGCTTTTCTCTTGGTTAAGCTCCTTTAACCCATGCTGCTTTCCACGCCAGCCTCCATTCAGAGGTAGCCTGACAGGTGGTGAACTTCTAGATAGGCTGGTATTCTAGTGGTTGAACAAGTTCCACAACTAAATAGCTTAAAACTGGTCAAAGTCAGAACTGAATGACACTTACTGTGCTTGGCTTTTAGATTATTCACCTCTGGGTATGCCTGAATCACTCTCCTGTGGGAATCCCTTTCCTCAGCACCTCAATTTAAGGAAGGAAATGGCTGAAATTTAAGGCAAATATTACAGAATGATTGTGGTAGACAAAGTTTGGGTTCATAATCTTTTATTATATCAAGAAAATTATTTGGAATGCTATTTAATCGGTCAGCAAAGAGAATTATACCTTGTTCTCCTCTCACCCATTGGTAAAAATTATATTTCAGAGGCTTAAGCAGAGGCAATGGTCTATTCATGGAGGCACTCTGGATCAGTCGTTAAGTATGGAAAATATTTGGAAGGTATTTGTAAGAGTTGACAATCAGACTCTATTGGTTTGTGATACATAAACACAAAAACTGGAGAAAAATTAAAATTACAATGGAAGTGATTCTGCATTTTTCACCTACTTGTAGGGTTCTAGGTGTTTGTGACAATGAAACTGGGAGGGGTAATTAAAAGAAAAAGTATTACTGAAAGGTGATCAAAAGCTTATATTCCAAACTGTTGTTCCAAAAGAAGAGGGTAATCATGAAAACTGATCCCTCAAAAAAAAAAAAAAAATCATTGAATACAAAGACTGATCTTGAATGAGTGTCCTTAGCTGCATATTATTTCTATCACTTTCAGGAACATCAAAATCATCATGTTTTTTTAGGCAATGTCCAAAGGGGAGTGAAAGGACTTCATTGTTAATGTTTGTGGTGTAAATGTTTCTAAGCATTAAATGGCAGCCTGTGTTGTTTGTATTGGATTTAGATCCAAAGCTGCTCTTGAAGCTGTTTTGTCAGGTGTTAAACTTCACAGAAAGACACCATTTTACTGACTAATGCAATTGTACCATAAATTATCAGATTATAAGGAAAGGACAATACCCTGTTATAGATAAGAAGAGCTATAACGCATAGGAATCATCTACAGTTACCAATGACAGTCCCAAAATAAAAGTCTCAGTATTTTTATGTTGTCTGGCCCTGGAATGCGAGTTTGCCTTAAATGTATTTTCTGCCTTGTGAATTGTGCAAGTATTTACAGTCAAATGGCTCTGAGGCAAAAAACTTGACGTGATCTAAGACCTTGGAGGTCAAAGGAAGAGCCATCATTTTCCTTCTATTTACCGCTAGGTTTTGTGGACTTAGATATTCATAGATGTAAGGGAGTGTAAGATTTTGGCACTATAAACTTCAGAGTTTATAGCTGCAGTATAAACTTTTGCACTACAAAATCCAGAGTGGTTGTTTACTTTCAGATGTAAATCACAAGGCATAAACAGACATTAGGACTGCAATTTCTTACGGATAGATCTAGTATGAGACCAAGAACCCAGCATGGGTACGTCAGAGCAGATGAAAACTTTTGATCCCTGTTTAGCTTCTGTTTATTTGGAAACTGCAACTGAATTGGTTAACAGCTGACGCAAATAGTTATGAGTGGGCAAAGGCCCTGACTCCTCATAGTTCCTCTGAAATACAGAAGAACTCATAGAAAATACTGCTTCACATTTTGAAGAAGCCATCCTGTAGCCTTCAGTTACTTTTTGCTTTAATCAGGTCTATATTTGTCTTTAACCCTTAAAGGCAAATAAAGTTAAGCAAATGGGAATGTTTGGCATTTTCATCTGCAGTTGATACATGGTACTTTTGGTTATGTTGGCCTGCAAATCTAAGTCATGGCTTACATTTCTAGTATCATACAAGAGGCTCTTTGGATGATTGCACTTCTACTGGCTCAAAGTGCATGGATATTTTGAAGTGGCAGCATCCAGCTGCAATCTGTGTAACCAGCCAGCGGTATATATCCCAAAGGAATGACGTCCAGAATGAAAATATATTGCTTTAAATAATAAATAACATTACTGAGCCTTCCACATGTCATTCTAATCTCCCGGGAAACTTTAAATTTAGCTTTACATTCAACCTACTCAGCACTATTGGCCTTGCTTACCCCAGGCTTAAGTGACAGAATTTTGGATCTGTAAAATATATTTCTTGTAGCACTGGTTTTTACTTTTTCTGCACCAGGTATGGTACAGGTTTAGGCTGCACAAGCCTATGGAGAAATTATGATTTTTTTTTGTTGTTTTTTTTATTGCCAAAGGTTGTAGTATTGTTGTTCTTAGCTCCATAGTACTGAATTGCTAAAAATGGGAGGAACCTGCACTTTTATCTTCAGGCAAAGAGAAGTTACCTAAGTCTGACTAACAGAAACACATAGTTCTAATAGTTGTTCCCTCAGCACTGTTGAGCTGTAGTCATCCTTGTTTACAAGATGGGTTGGGTTTTTTTCTAGACTTTCACAAGGTTTTAATTGTCTGCCCTGGAGCAATTTCAGGGTCTCCTCATTCTCACTAGGAGCTGAAACTCCCAGGTTTTCCTGGCCAAATGGAAATTCTGCATTTTGAGCAGACTCACTCCATTATAACAGGGCTTTATTTATCAGCTCTAAATCGTGTATTGCTGTTTGTGGAGTACAAACATGAGTAACTGGCTGGCCATTCCGAGTGTGTCACCTTCCATTGATACCTAAAGCATGTGGGAGTGATAATGGTTTGTTGCTGACCCACTCTGTGAAAACTTGTGTAGGTGATGCTGCTCTGCCTCTGTTTGCAAACGAATGAAGAGCCAGCAGCAGATGTGCCCACGAGGCAGGCTACAGCCTGAGAATTGTGTGGCATCGTTATGTGTGCGTGGGCAGTGAAGATATTTGCGGTGGAATCGTGGCCCCATTGAAGTGAGTGGCAGCTTTCCCGCTGCCTTCAGTTCGGCCAAACACTGGTCTTTCTGTTGGTATCGACCCACAACACCTGACTGAGCTCAGTGGAGACTAAACAGCATAAAATTCAGCGTGGTGCCGTGGCACTGCAAAACGAGCTCTGAAGTCAGCTGACCTAAAGCAGGGTTTGCAGCAGTTTTCACTCAGCTTTGTTTCCACCCAAATATGTGGAGATTATCTGTAAGTTCTCTTTAGGTATTCACATTTGTCTTGCAAAGCAGTTCTCTGAGTAATAAGTTCAAATGATGGAATCACATTATCAGGCTGGATAAAGTCCAGTAATGTGGCAAAACTCATGGGCTTCCAGAGCAAGATGAGCTACAGATGCGTGATGGGCTAAGACACATTTTAAAAGCCTCTCTCTTTCATGTGTGTTTCCCACAGAATATGATTGATAGAAAGAGGAAAGCCTACTTTTCTGTATTAAGCATCAACATCTGTGTATTATGTGAAGGCAGAATCTGGCTTCATGTTTTTGTGTTGATCTGAATGTGCTGAGACTCTGCAGGCTTCAATTCCAGTCAAGGAAACACTCTCACACGAAGTCTATGAATTATTATGACTACATCACTGTGGGATATAAAAATCCCGGGTATTTCTGTGTTTTTAAAAAATTGCAGGTTTTCCAGCAGTGTATAGGACTGGGTGAATCTGTGTGGAGAGGGCATATAATTAATCTCTGGAAAGAGGGCCATGTAATTATCATCCTTAAAACCGTTCAGTAATTCTGTCCCTGCCATGACATATCCATCTCAGATTGTAAGATATATAACTGTGCCTTATCATCAAAATCTATTTCAACTCTATGGCTTAGATCATCCTGTTTTCCCATTTGTCTCTGGTATTTCCTGGTCTTTAAATCTCCAGACCACCTGGGGCTCTTAACCCCCTTTAATAAATAGGTCCATCACATTTTCCCCTTGTTCAAAAATGTCACAGCTGCTTCCAATATGCTATGCGGGGATCATAAAAATAAGTACAGTATAAAACATTATTATAGCCCTATTTCCAGTTTCTTCAGCACAGATATTAGCCATTCTGCAAACTCTGTGCTATGATTATTCCTTCTAATCACTCTGTTTTAAGACATCTTGATCAGATGCTGGTACCTTAGTGCCCTGGAGTAGCTGTTTAATAACATCAAACAAATCCATATGTTTTAAAAAGGCATCCTAGCGACAGGACAAGGGGAAATGGCTTTAAACTGACAGAGAGTAGGTTTAGATTAGATATTAGGAAGAAATTCTTTACTGTGAGGGTGACGAGGCAGTGGAACAAGTTGCCTGGAGAAGCTGTGGATGCCCCAACCCTGAAAGTCTTCAAGTGGATTGGAGCAATGGGGTTTGGTGCAACCTGTACCAGTGGAAGGTGTCCCTGCTAGGAACTAGATGATCTTTAAGGTCCCTTCCAACCCAAATCATTCTTTGATTCTATGATTCTATCCTCAGAGTTTTCCACACCACAAAGCAGCTGCTTTGCTTAGAAGAAAGACAGAGAGCAGTGTCTGTGCACGGTCAGTGACAGCGGGTCACCGGCTGCTCCTGCACTTTCCATGGCTGTAGGCTCTGTCTCTCGTGTCTGATCGTCTCTCCCACGAATGGGTCTGGACCGAGAGGAGCCGTGGCTTTCAAACAATATTCCTTTGAAATACTGCCTGAACCCTTGCTGCATGTGTGACCCGAGTTAACAGAGTAGCTGTCAAATACTGATGCATGTTGTTTGGGTTTGCTACTATTAATCCTGTCATTCTTCTCACATCGACAGAGGTGATATAAATGTCTCTGCAGAGCCCAAGGTTTTATTCAAACACATTTCAGGCTGTTTTCAGCAATTAACAGAATCTGTTGAGGTTCAGCAGCCACACTTACAGGGATCAGGATTTTACCCAGCATACTTTTACTGCATATTATTTATAAATTGCAAGCAGGTTGCACACAAGAAGTAAATAGTTACTAGCTTCCTAATTTGAATTTAACCTGCATAATAAGCAGACATTTGCAGATCATTACACAGAAAGCAATGCATCATGTATTGGATATACTAAATGTATTCTCATCCTTAATTTGTTATGTTTCATTTTCTTTGGGTTTTAAAATCACTTCACAGGTGCCAATACGTGCAAATGAACATTGTGCTATGGACTTTTTAGTCTATTGTACTGATATTTCCTTCTCCTGGAGAACAAGAATGTATATGGGATTTAGGAATGAAAAAGTGCAACAATAGCACTTTGTAGGCTCCCTTTAAGGTCCCTTTCAACCCAAATCAGTCTCTGATTCTATGAATTTCCACCCTGACATGTGCTGTTGTCCAAGCAGCTTGGAAGTTTTAGAAATGAAACATGTTTCCAAGAAAGAGGTGGATTCCTTCTCTTGTTGTAAAGGCACGAACTACACGCAAAATGCCTATTAATAACAAGTTACCAACAGCCTTTTCTGCTGAGGTAAAGTGCATACGTCTGCAGATAATTCCATCTTCTTTTCACAGGCCTTTTTTCTTTCTTGCTACATTTGCTATTTTTCAGTACCATCAGTGACTAAATAACCCTCTCAACCAACCTTGCAGAGACATCAGATGAGAATGAAATACAAAAGGCCCTATTTTCACCTAAATATAGTTTAATCACAGGCATAATGGAAAACAAAAGCTGAAAATTGTATTTTATCTCCTACAGATTATTTTCTTTCCAATTTTGCTTGTATATGTGGCAAACTGCTAAAATCTTTGGAAAAGCTGGAAATCTGTTCTTAATCGAGTCTGTTTAGGCTTGAGTATTCCTTTGAAGGCAGATCATAACAAACAGATAACAAAATAATCCTCCCTTAGAAGTCCTTCTGAAAGTTTACCTAGAGAATGACAGGGATTTCAAACTAACTTCGTCATCTTTAACTAAACCTTCGTCATTCTTGTAATGTCTCTCTTTCCTTCACACAGCTAAAAGACTCTGCTTACAGATCTACTCATCAATCAGGTTCTCCGACAATGTCTCCAGTAAGAAGAAAAATTAGATCCTTGAGCTAGAATAAAAGTTACAAGTCTGGGTATCAAAATGATGATTGATAAATTGGCAAATAGGTAAAGTATTTTACGAAATTTTAGCAAGAAGTTAATGGAGTTATTTTAGACATAGGGAGCATCCACAGTCCTAGTTTGGCCCGAGATTTTCACTAGTTTTTTAATAAGATTTCCATGCTTTGTCTGGAGTTTGTTTGCAGGATACATGTTAAATACACATGCCGTAATGAAGGGTCATCTTCTGTTCTGTTTTCTGCTTTACTCTTGGTTTCTAGACTGTGTTAAGACTGTCTATAAATCCCTCAGTAGATTATATTATCAAGCATCCTGAACATTCCATGGCATCTCAGAGTTAAAATGGTATCAAATTATTTCCACCCATATCTCCATTTTCCAGAGCACATTTTCGCCATTCAGCAGGAGGAGTGCAGCTCATGAGCTGATTGCAACGACCTAATGCATCCAGCAAACCTGGCCTCTTTCCATGGGCATGAATCATTCCCAACTAGGCCTGGATCTCTGTGAATGTGACGTATTTTTAGCAAGCTCCTTGTCAGGGAAGCGTTGACTTCTCTGCTGTGTCCCTTGGGTTCTCCTGCTCTCAAGTGCCAGCAAAGCTTTAGTACCACCAGCCATGGTGCCTTTCCAATTAGCAGAGGTAACGTGATGAGCAACCACTCATGGTGTCCAATGCCAAGAAATACTAAACCAAATCATCTGTGAAATCTGAAAGAGACTTCTTGTTGTTGTTAAGCCCAGGGAGCTCCATCACTAGGAATAAAATTTCCTCTCACTTCCAAAAATGGTAGCGAAGCTGGAAAAGAGGACAGGTTTGTTCTGACGTGACGATAAAAGTGAGGATTTGCTCTGTTTGCACATCATGCTTCTATTCTCAAAATGGCTGTTTTATAGCCAACGGTAAGGAAATTAAATGGGATTTGGATTTGCCCTTCAGGTTATAAACAGCTCTATTATTTACAATGCACTTTGCACTTGACTCTATTGTAGCAGGATTGTTAACAGCAGCTAAATTAAAGTTCTACAAAGATTTCCATTAGCCCAGGCAAGAGAGATTCTTAAGTATATGTGTATATAATCTTTGACTTACATGAAAAAATCAAACAGTTATTTGTTGTAATTTTTTCCATATTCATTTTTACATACATCAGAAAGAAGCTCAGACTTTTCAGTGCAAGTCAGCTTTTGGCTCCAGTCTTCTACCTTTTTTCCTTTTTTGGCTGTGTTTTTGAGATAGAGAATTTTAAGAAATCTCTGGTGTGAGGCTTAAGCTTTGAACAGCCACAATTATATGTGGATTTGCAGATGGCCCAGTACCCATCACTGACTCAGAGCACTGGGAGAAGCTCGCTAGCTCCAGCCTCCTCGTGCAAGAGTCTCTGGTTGATGAACTGAGTCTGAGGGTCCCTTTCTGTGACTTTCTGTTGTTCTGGGTTTTTATTTGGGACAGAAGAACATTTTTGCTTTGACTTTTTGTCGAATCAGGAAAGTGAACATTTGTAGAAACCATGGCTTTTTCTCTGGTAGTGTGCTTTTATTTTCTTAAAAAGAATAAATTTAAAATCATTCTGAAGATTGCGAAATTTTTGATGGTGGAAATGCCCCTGGACTCATAACCATCCTTTTTGGCTTGCAACCCTATGCCTAAACTTTCTCTAGTATGCCTGCTGTTATGTAATATCCCATTTTAAATTCAACTGAACAATCCCGTACACATACCCTGATAGGTGATACCAATCTACTGATTCAATGTTAGAATGTCCTCCACGATATTTTGCCATCCATTAACTACAGAAATGCTGTGTGGCCCAAGATACTTGAGTGAGACACTGGTGATGGGTGGTTGTTTGGGGTTTTTTTAATAGATTACTCTACCCCAGTCTTGCTGTTGTAGTATCAGACACTCTTCATGTTCCATTAACATTATGTGGCTACAAAATGTGATATGCAATTACTTCCCCACTGCAGGTCTCACAGGTCTCCCACTAAGTCTCGCTTCTCTGCAGCCAAAAGGTTTATTGTAAGATTCCTTTTTCAAAAGCTTAGCTTAGGCAACAAAGGAATTATGGATTGAATTTAATATGTCACTGGAATTTGTATTTTTGACAAAATCAGGTTAGTCTGGCGAGTTTAATAGGTGTATTTTCTGTGGTGCCCCTTCTCAGAGTAGCGAGGTGGAATGGTACTAGTATTCCTGAACCACTGAAAGAAATTGTACATGGAGGAAATGCTGCATTTCCTTTGTTCTTTACATGTTCTATAAATATTTCATTTGTTTATTAAAGCTCTGTTATTTCTGGAAGTCTGCCTACTCTCTTGTTTAATTTTTCCCGAATCCTTCAAGCCTGTAGATAGCTTGGGATACACAGAGGCTTAACATTCCTTATTTATGCTCAGTTAATAGGCACCACATGAAGATTGGGAATGTAAACGGGTTGTGAGGAACGGAGAGGGAAATTTTTAGCATGTCTAAAAAAGGACTAGACTTAGACTTCTATTACTCATACTTGTGACTTTCCACCCTTCTCACAGAAAAAAAGGACGAGAAAGGTCATCAGAGCATCCTAAACTTTATCAGATACTGGAATGGTCCTGCTAACATGTCTGTTCCCAGCTTGTCTTGGTCATAACCAGCTTGTTCCCCTTGGGAGAAAGAATTGCTGAATATAAAAAGCTTCTTCCTTTACTTCTGCAAGTAAATATAATCTTTTTCTTGCCACAATACTCCTATCATGCCTCAAAAAAAAAGAAAAAGAACAACTGGAATGTTCTGTCTATGGCAGTCTGTGCAACAGAAGTGCTTTCTAAATATCAGAGATATATAAAACTTTGTGTCTGTAAATATACTTAGATCACTGAGTGAAAAAACTGAAGTGCTTTCAACAATGATTCAGTGCTTGTACCATCCATTTAGAAACACAGGTCAGCTGATGAAAATTCGTTTGAATCAACAAGCCTAAAATTGTTGAAGATGAATTTTAGTGCACTCATGATGTATAAACCATTCTTTAAAGCAGAGTGTAGTTCCTTAGGACTCAGGTTCCTTAGGTGCTGATGACACTTTTATTCATTATGTTTCTATTTTTCAAGCTTTCCCACTGTTTGTTTAAATATACGTGTTTTAAAGTCAGTCAAAAATGAATCATGGATAACAGTACTTTGATCTTTCAAATATAGCAATAATGCTGTTTTGAAAGAAGTCATCCCAAAAAAGCACTCCTCTTGAGCAGCCTCTTTTTACCTCAGGGCCTCATATCTTTGCCTGGAAATTCAGCAGTGATGCTGATTTGGTAATGTCTATTGGGAGTCACTAGAAAAACACAGAAAACCTGGGTATGAATAGATTTTCCAGTGCAACTGGAAAAAGAATGATTTCACCTTCTGCTGCGTAAAGAGGTGAAGTAGCTTAAATGTGTCTTGAAGTCTCAGAATCATAGGGCTTCAGAACATGTTTTCCTTGATTACTGGCTTTATTATTGGCATCTTTAAGCTAATAATGTACAGGATATTACATATGACAATAGATATAGGTAGGGTGAGATTTTGATGGCACTACACGTCCTGGAAAACACCTTTCTGCATGAGGAATTTCACTAACAGCAATGAAATTCCTCACAGCTTAAAATGCTGAGCAGTGATATAGGGCTGCCAGAGTGTGGTTTCTCGTGTTTTGAACTCCTCCTCCTCCTACCAGGTAGTTAGGAAAGGTCAGGTGTATATTGAGAAAACAGGAGGCTGATTGGTCTAGCAAATCCCAAGGCGCTTTTTAACATTTCCAAGAAATAGAGCCGGAATCTCATGCACACCCCAGAAAAATAAAAGTCCCTGAGAACAGAGACCAGAACCTTCTGATCTCCCCGTGGATTCAACACTTTTATTTGTAGTGATGATATCTCTAAGAAAGTGAGGCAGTGGCTGATTCACAAACCATAATGGGAGTTTCAAGGGTATTTGTTCAAGTGAGTGAGATCCTGGGATCATGACTACAAATCTTGGCAATTGCTCAATTACTTTTATTGCAGTTTTAAAGCTCGTCTGCTCTATTTCCCACGTGAAAAACAAAGCCCACGCAGGTTCCTTGTGCTGCATTAGCATTCTCTGAACTTAAAGTTCCAGCTGCATATGGGGTCCCACACATCAAAATAGAAACCCCAAAGAAAAATCAGCGTTCTCTCTTTTTCTAAGGCAATCAAAAGCTAACTATATATATATATATATATAGTGATTGAAACTGATTTTAAAAAAAAGTTTTGAAGCCATTAAAAGCTCTAATTCCTTCAGCAATTCCACAAGAAACTGTTCAGAGTAGACGTCTTTCAGAATCAACAAGAGGTTTTGCTGCCAGCAGAGGTGGAGGAAGATCAAGCCATAAAAGAAGGAAAACATATTTCCTTGCACTAAGATTTGTTGGCAGTCACTGTGCTGGAGTAAGGGCCTATTTGCCTCCTGTCACAGGTAAATGAGACTGACATTTAGGGTGTCAACACTGCCAACACAGCTGTAACCTTCAATAACTACTGCAGAACATCCCACAGGAGTGTAGGCCCTTCAAACCTAATCCCCTAGGGAATTTCCTTTAATAAATTATCTACATACAGTAGCTCTGGGCGTTTATGTCATTTCCATGGGTTGTCTTCGTGGAGGTGAATGTTGTATTTTCACAGTTCTTCATTCATATTATCTTAATGTATCTTGGTCTAAGGATATCAGTTTTTTTTATTTTAATAACATTTTTAAGGGATTGCATCAAGAACTACTTGAATTTAATAGGTTTTTTTCATTCACTTTTAGAGAGACTTTCCATCAAGTTCAAAACACTCTAGTCAATGCTCTCTAAGTGCACTCACTTTTTAAAAACGCGATTGAAATATAAATATTTTTTTTTAAATTACTCACCTCGAAAGGCTGAAAGAATTACATCATTTCGCGCTCTGCCCACTCTTTTTAATTTTTACTGGGCTTTCAGGCTGACTTTTTTCCTGCAAAATCTTAGGCCTTTGCAATTATTTGTATCGGTGTTTGATCTTGATTTGGACTTCCTGGAAGATTTGTACTGAACAGCATCTCTAATCCCTTTTAGAACACGTTTCATAGGCTAAAGGAAAGCAATTTTTTCTAACATAGGCAAAATTTTAAAAAGGGCTTTACCCAAAAGATTTTCCCCTAACCCAATCCTCTTTAAAACACGAAAACCAACCCCAAGTAGACACTAATTCCAATTTGTAACAAAACCAGGAAAAAGGGGGAGTGCCAGTGGTTATGCATAATTCTCTGTATGAGCCAGACAACTTAATAACACCACTTATTAGAGAAGCCTTAAAGGTAATCCCATTAAATCCATTCAGCAGAACACTGATATTTTTCTGAAATCTGCTTGGAAGCAGACAGGATTACTCAAATGAAATGTGAGCAGCTCTCCAGTAAACCTCATCCCCCCACTTCTTCCTCCTGAAGGCTTCAGACCCTGATGCTCCAACATTCTCTCTCTTGACAGATGAGGCAAAATTACAACTTGGAAATAGGCAGTGGTCGAGAACTGGACAATCTTCTACAGCTCTTCTTGTCATGGCAGGACGTGAGACCTTGATGACACTGCCACGGCTTTCTTTCCTGGCTCTGTATAGGGGTAATTTGGGTAAACTGGTCACACTGTGGCGGATAGTTTTGATTTTGAAGTGTATGGATACAGCAACAAATGTTAGGGAGAACACCGCTTATTATCCAAATGGCCTTGCAGGAATATTTTCCCCCTTACTTTCCTTATGTTTAACTCTACCTGCCTTCCCATCCAAGGAAATGCTGCAACCTGAACGTGTGAATTGTCCCGATGATCCCACCCTACATGTTGTTAGTTGGTGGTGAATCCTCACTACCGAGAACAAGCAGTGGTGGTTTGACAGAGGTACAGAGAAATTTGGAATGACAGGAAGCTACGGTCTTGTTTGAACCTGAGAAAGGGTGAATTTCTGTTTACAAGCACCTTATCTAAACAGTACTTAAGGAAGGAAACCTTATGAACTCTTGTTAAAAACTTATAGCTATAATTTAGAAACTCCTTTCATCTAGCATGAAGGGGGTTTTTGCCTCGAAGAAACAAGGATGCTGTGTTCTCATTTGCATGGGCTGTGCCAGCAAAATAGGGATACTTTTGGCAATGTTGTTTTCGTTCTTTTTCTACTCTTTTTACTTTCTACTCTTTTTAGTCAGTATTTCTCTTGAATTTTCAGAACTCTTGAGGATCCACACATAAATTTTCCTTGAAAAAGATTAGGTTTTACTGCTTTTTATGCAAGCAATGTCTACTTTATTTGGCTTTAACAATAGGAGGAGATAACTGTAGATTGTGTAAACATTCTGCAAGTAGTTTAATCCAAACCTACAAGGATATCTAGTTTCCCTAAAGGTGTCCATAATTATATAGCAAAGCTCTGAAGAATGTGATTCATCATTTTAGAAACTGGGCTGGGACACTATATGACTGATTTAGGTTTTGAAAAGGGAATGTCACGGATGCAGAGGATGCTTTTTTAAGTCAGTGCCTTCTCTGGTTTGGGATAGTGTACTGGTATGACAGCTGGGAGGAAGTTTTTGCACTGGTGAAACCAGCGGCTCAGGGACTCCTTCTAGATTTTATTAAGTTATCCCTGCCACCTCTGCAAGGCTCTGGAAGGGGAATTTTTCCCTGGCATTTGGCTAGATGCTGGGACTTGTTTTTTTCCATAATTAAAAGCAACTCTCTGCCTCTGGGGGCTGGTGGCTGGATAGCTTTCTTTTCATGGCCTTGCTGAAAGTTGGCAAGGTACTGGGAAGACTGGAAAATTTTGTTAAGCCTTCACAGAATGGCTTCTATGCTGCCTAAAATAGATGGGAAGATGCTCATGTAGTAGTCCATGCTTAAAAAATAAGGAAGAAGTGCTGCTGTATTTCCAAATGGTACCTTTTAGTCAGGGGGTTAATGTGTTTTAAAAATCACTTTTTCAGTGTGGTTTTTTTGACTGACTGGATTTTCCCCACTAAGACTTGTCCTGACACCAACACCACTGCTTCTGGTGGCTTAATAGGTGCTTTATTAAACAGCCAAAATACATGAGACACTCAGGGCTTCTTTTCATGTTGTATCAGCAGCTCGGTTTTGATGAATTAGAGAGAGGAATGCGTTGATCATTTCCCATCTTTTTTTGCATGAAAACACAGGCTTTCCATGCCCTCGTGCTAATTCTGACCTGCACTCTGGTTCTGCCCTGGGTATTTGGGTAACTTGAGATCATGTTTTCTGGTCTGTACCTCTCTCCTGCTTGCTGTTTCTTCCTTGATTGAACTTTGATTTCGTCTTGGCCTGAGGGAATTGAAGTCAAGGCAAGGAACAAAAATTAGCTTTGCAAATATTATGGTGAACAGAAAGGAAGGAGTGTGTTACTTGTCTTGAAAATAAATCCACTGTGTCCATCTACATGCTCTGCCTGGCTAATGACAGCAGGGCTCCTCTGTTGAGTTAATCCATACTGATCATCTGTGCCCTACTGGAAACATTCCCATTTTGGCGGCTTTAATATAATTCCTGCACTTCATTTCATTGTAGAAAATTTCTTTTCCTCTCAGCATAAGAACTTTATTTCTAATTTGCCCATGGGAGGTATCAATGCTTATTTGTACTTATGGCTACTTTTCCTTTACAGTGAGCATTTCAATCTGCCTCAATTCAGCTGTCAGATTTCTTACAGCTGGAAGTAAAATCATTCTATCTCATTGTTTCTCTAAGTATGCAGAAAGATGTGTTTTTTAAGTCAAACTGAGTCTTAGTACCTATTGGTACTTGATTCAAGACCAGGTTGGATGGGGCGCAGAGCAACCGGATCTAGTGAGAAGTGTCTCTGCCCACAGCGGAGGGCGTTGGAGCCAGCTGGTCTCTGAGGTCCCTTCCAACCCAAACCATTCTATTATTCTACCGCTCTCTGAAGATACCCTCCAGAGGTGTAACTGGCCTCAGATTCAGCACTTCAGGTTTAGTTTAGCACTAGGTCTTAGTTTGTTAAGCTTTCCAAACAGAGCAAAATAAGAAAACATACCTGCTTTTTAGAAGGCTACAGCACTGCTAAAAAACCCAAAAGGGACTTTATGAATAATTAGTGAAATCTGATGTCTTGATGCTGCCCTTCCAGGTACATCAAGAGAAGAACATAAAAAGTGTCGGTGCATTGCTCTTCTCTTTTCTTTGCCTCCAAATCAGGGTGGGCAGAGTTGTGGAGAGTCTAATGAAGTCAGATACTAGCTCACCATTTGAAAGCTCTGTGAAATACTTCCAGCAATAGCAAAGATACTAAAAAAGCAGAACCTTGGTCATCCTGCAGCCATTTATGGATAGGAACCAGACGTGCTGAACAGTCTGGCTTGGGAGAGGGGCTGCAGAGCTGCGTGTGCACTCGTAGGGCCACGGAGGTTTTGTCTCTTCACTGAAGCATGAGGGCAAGGCCAGAAGAGAGTCATGAATGCTCGTGTGTTGTCAGGAGTTTAAACGCCTTTGCTGCTGCCCTTTTTCTCCGTCCCACTCATGTGGCAAAAGGAGTTATCTAAACTCTGGGTGCCAGCTACATAGTATAAGCTGGTGGCCAGGTGGTAGAGGGCTTCTATAGGGCAGGAAGGGATGTAAGCTTCATCAGCTAAATTAAACTTTACTTACAGATGGGGGCAGTGAGGTTGTCCCTTCTTTTGTCACGCTGTTCCTATTTGCTGACTGCCAAGCAGCTGGATGACCTGGAAGCAAATGCTCCTTGTCAAACAAATTCATCTCTAAATTATTGTTCTCTGAAGCAAAACAAGAATTTACCAGGGTTTCTGGGAAAGTTCATTTTGTGCACTTGTCACACATGGTTCCTTCCATAAACATAACAGACTAAGTGCTGCTTTGGCATATTTTTCTTTACTTTCCTTCATGTTATGCCCTTTTGACTAGAGGTAATTTAATAATTTATTTCAAATTGCTTATTAGAAAAGGATTGCTTTATTTCATATCATCCAGAATAATGAATTTTCAAATGATTATTCAAATTATCGTTCAAGTGATCCTCTGACTAGTTTCAGGGAAAAATTCTTGGTCTAAAGCTTACTTGGAAAGAGGTTTGTCACAAAAGAGGTAAAACCACTGAAGAACATTTTGATATTCAAGACTGTAGGCTGGTTTAGAGTGGATGAACAGGTCTCTTATTTTCTTCCACGCCTTGCCTGGCTGGTAACCAGTCTGCTATTGGTTTTCTAATGTAAACACACTTGTGTTTTACAACGTTCACTTTGTAAGTATTCTCCACAAGTCATTGAAAATGTGCTATTTCTATAAACATCCCTGCTACTAAATTCATTTGAAGTGATATTCACTGGTAAATAAATGTAGACCATGCAAGGAGACATGAAAGAAAAATCCCTTGGGGAAGGAGTGGGGGTAAATTGCAGAGATAACATATCTTTTGGAAGCTTTTATATAAATAGACCTACAGATTTCCACGTATTTAGTCATCGGAGAAGATTAAAACGTTTGATGTGCAGTTACAATTTCACATGAAAGCAAAAGGTAGTTTTTCAATTGCATTCGGTCTTTATAATTCAAGTGCTGACAATCGCTGGAAACCTAATTTAATGAACGTTTTATAAGACCTTTAAGCGCTCTGTGGAAATACCCCCCTCCCTCCGTCTGGCTGTGCATTCCCTCTTGCTGCAGTTTCATGTCCGTGGGCCCATTCCTAGCAAGCCACTTCACATGCCAATGGCTCTCCTCTCCCCTGTTTACTCTCTGGAGCTGCTCCCATCAGCACAGGCACTTGACATGCCTACAGCTGCTCTGTGCTTCTCAGCCCTGTCAGGGTATTTGTTTAATCAACACAATTACTTGTGGTTTGGACAGCTCAACAAGGTGAACAGGCTGCCAGTCTCAGGGCTTGGCTCCTTGTCATCCTGTCCCTGGGGACATGCCCCTGGCATAGCGCAAATATCAGTTCCTTTCCAAATGTTTGCAGGGTCCCACTCAAAGGCCAGCTACAGGTCTATGCTCCCCACACCCACCCAGTCACTCCTCTGACAGATCCAGCTGCCTTTTGCCTCTGTCACCATCTGGCCCTGTTACACTCCCTTTTGCCACAAGACAGGCAGCAGCCTTAAGGAGGGCACATACCCTCTGCATCCTTCTCTGTCGTACCCTGATTTTTGATGTTAGCAGATTTAGCCTTGTCTTGGAAAGGTGAGCCAGAAGCTCCGGGTGAACTGTAACCAATCAGTATCTGTCCAATCATAGAAGCACAGAATGGTTTGGATTTCAAGGGGTCTTAAAGATCATCCAGTTCCAACCCCTTGCCTTGGGCAGGGACACCTTCCACTAGATCAGGTTGCTCCAAGCCCCATCCAACCTGGCCTTGAACACTTCCAAGGATGGGGTATCCACAGCTTCTCTGGGCAACTTGTTCCAGTGTCTCACCACCCTCACAGTGCAGAATTTATTCCTAATATCTAACGTAAGCTCACCCTCTTCAGTTTAAAGCATTTTCCTCTTATCCCTCAAGTGCAAAGACTCATGATAGGAGGTTGGAAAGGCAGGTGGTGGCAGGTCATGTAGGCCATGGATCACTTTCCCTGCTGTTGGCCAACAAGTTTCCCTCAGGGAATTGCTTGCTTAGCCGCCTTCTTCCCTGGACTCAGAGGGACACAGAGGTGAAATTGCGAGTGTAGCAAAAAGGTTCCTACGGAGCAAATTGCTTTGCAAATTCCTCAGAGTGCTGCTATCCCATCAGGATCAAGCAAGATGTTCCCTGCCCCGAGCGCAGGAGGAATTCGACTGTGGTCAGTAAGCAGGCTGCATTCAAGGGGACGGGGGAAGCTTCAGGAAAAAATTTTCATTTCTTAGGGATTCTCTGCAGCACAAGCCTCTGAGCAGCTCACTTTCCCAAAGCTGAAATCAGGCAAGTGCATTAGGAAAAGGGCAGGAAAGACAGGAAGCTGGTGAGAGGGTCAGGAGGAAAGGGAGGCTGTTGGTTTCCTGGATGGCCTTAGAACAATGTGATTGCTTATATTAATTTGAGCCTTTGCCAAAGAAAGAGTTGCAGCAGTCCACAAAGGCTGCATGATATTGCAGAGAGGATGATCTAATGAGAACAACAACATTTCCTATGATAGCAGTAAGAAATTGTACCCCACCTCCACCACAAGACAAAAATACGCTTTTGGGTTTTTCCATTTCGGCAGGACAAGTATGACATAGAGAAAGCAGTAGGCCTTTAACAAAGGAAAAAAAAATGCGTTACAGCAGTTCTTTAAATGAAGAAGAGAAGGGATGCTTTGCCCTCTTCCTCACACCGCAGTTGTCAGCTGTGCTGGACCAGAGCCGAGCACGGGGTGAAGGCACAGCTTTGCCACCAGGCAGGGTCATCTCACATATCCTCTCCCTCTCCCAGCTGAAGGACTGATGCCATAAATGCAATTAACAAGGACTTTTTAAAATCTGGAGAGAAAACAATATAGAAAAAGTCACCCTATGAATATTTCACAAAAGCTTCTTGGCACAAGTGCATAAATTAAAAGACCAGAAGTTTTTCACATCTTTGCACTTTTAATGAGTGCAAGATCCAGGACCTGAGTGCAGATTTTATAGGAAGATTTTGGTAATTCCTTGCAGTAATTTCAGTAGCAATTTTGTAGGGAAAATTCCAGATACAGAAGGAAGAGGAAAGGATTTAAAGGCTAGTGACTGCTTTCCAGTGTATTACAGCATCTCTCTTTTTTAGAGTGTTTTTCTTTTTTTAATGCACTATCCCTGTTCTTGGGACTCAGGTTTCCTTCTTTTGTTCTCTTCCTCACTCCACCCCTACCTTCAAAAATAATGTGCTAATACTGTGCTTCTGTGAACCAATGCGCTCTGCTCAAGTGATATGAAGCATGGAGAACAGACAACGCACAGTGCACTGTGTGATAGCTGACGGTCATCTGGGGTGTGGTAGTGAGGTTGTGTACAGAGTGTTCCTAAGTTTAGCTCCATAGCTAAACTCAGTGGCATCTCTTCACTCAACTTAAAAGGGAATATGGACTTGACCCTGATAAAGTCATTCCAGATTTTCCAGCATCTATTTTATGAAAATACTTTACTTTCCTTAATGCAGAGAATTGGTTAATATTCCTGTTCGGTTCAGTAACCCCAGCCTTTTTCACCTTTATTTGATCTGCGTCTTCCCACTTCCTCTACTGCCCCACCAATCCATCTTGTTTCAAGACTAAAAGAGGATATGAGTCATGAAAACTCACAGCTGTGGTGCCAGATTCTCTTTTTGAGGTCCACGTTGTCTTTTGGGTACTCATGTCAGTGCCATCAGTAGCTGTTTGTCCACACACACTTTTTAAAGATACACCTCATGTAAAGACTGGATGGGGCTTGGAACAAATTGGTCTAGTGAAAGGTGTCCCTGCCCATGGCAGGAGACTTGGAACTAGATGATATTTAATGTCCCTTCCAACTGATTCTGTGAATGCAAAATTTTCATGTTTTCCCTGGCAGATCTTTGTTTCATTTCATTCCAGCAAAGGCACTAGTTCTACATGAAAGCACTGCCCAAGCCAGTTGTCAAGCTTAACTCCTTTTTTTTAACTTTTGGCCTTGCAAAATACATGCAACTATGTACGCCTTCTTTTTATAAAATCATTTCTGAAGATATTTTAAACAGCTGAAAGTACTTTGCTTTTTCTTCCAAGAATATCACTCCAGTCAGAGATCAAGCATAGACATTTTCAGCTGAAAAGACAAATATTTGGGAAAATAAGCCTACATTTAGCAAAGGGATCACTGATCCTAACAGTCTCAGTACTTGGTGACACTGCATTACAGTAACTTAAAACAGGCCCTTAGAAAAGAAAAGCAAAGATCCTGATGTACTATTATATGTCATCCCCTCTCCTCATGTTCTGCAGGCTCCTTGGTTTGTTGAGGAGCAGACTGAGCAGAGGAACTTCTCTACCAGAGCTTTAATTCCAGCAATGCCAAGTTGTGCTTTCAAAGGAGTAAACATCAGTTGGTTCCTAATGAGAACTGCAGGCACTCAGCCGTTCTGGCTGTCGGCTCACTTTAAAGGCTTAAATATAGTTTTAGTTTATGCCTCTGTATGTGAAGCTTTTGATTGCTATTAAAAAAGAAAGCAAAGAATACATGAATAAATGTATAAACAAACAGCCTCAAAGCAGGCAGGCTCCCAGGTCTGTTCACATTGGTCAAAACAAATGTTTTATCCAGCTTGGTAAGTAATATTTAAACCATAAACACTGCAAATAGCTTTTCATGGTGGTGGTTCCTCTTGTGGTGGGTCAGAGTGGAAGCCCCAATCTCAGGCTGAAGGTGACTCAAACTGAGATGGTCCTGGCTGCCCACCAAATGTTGCATCTCTGCTCTACTGTGTGAGCTGGTGGAGAGGACGTCCAGCAGCCATCATCACCTGGGGTTAATTACCCTGTCAACTTAATTTCTGGCCAGTCAATCAAACCACTGCCTTTTCCACTGGTCTGTACCCTCTGTGAATGTAGCAGGCGATGCTTGGTGAAAATTTGGTCTTTTTTTCTCTCCATTGTTATATTTTGCGTAATTAAGCATCAGCAGCAAAGTAGGACTTGGAGTCATAATGGTCTTTTTTTCTGTATAGAGGAATAATGACACCTGACAGAGGTGTCATTTTGGAAAGATGTTTTCTCATGGATGTCTTTCTTGCATTCCTTCTGGAAGCCCAGGAGGGAAAATCCAGCTCCTGATGGCTCTTCATGGCCCATCCCTTCCCCATATCCTTGAAGAATTTTGGCATAAGGGTGACTCTGTGTGTGTGTGTGTGTGTTTGTGTGTGTGTGTTCTGTGGCCAGCCCCAGACACCAGGCAGTGCTCAGCTCCCGCTGCAGCCTCTCCATAGGTCACCAGCCTTTAGGAAACTGGCAGCTACTTCACATCCCACAGACTTCTATCCCATTTGGTTGAAACTGGGCAACAGTGCATTATTATGGAGGCAGCGATAAGCAGACAGACAGACAGACAACACGATCTCATATGCTGTGTTTCCTTTGGGAATTGGGCTAAAAATAACACAGTGATGAATAGACCTTAACTGGGAGACACGTCACGGGAGAGAGCTGGTGGAGGGTGGAACAACTGTGACTGTCCCATTGTTATTTCACATGTCTGAATATCAGCAGCAGCCCTATAGAATATTTCTAGCGATTTGCTCACTTGAAACAGAGTCTACAGATGTACCTCCTTATCCAGAGCTGACTGTTCTCAGTGAAAATGAACATCCTGGTAATTTTAAGCCCTAGAAACCCCTGAGGATTCCAGCTGGGCTCGGATGGTGTCCAACAGTATCTTAATCTTTTTTTATATATTTCCTCCCTGCAACTATACCAAAGATAATAATGATATGTTCTATTTAAATAAACATTAGGTATTGCTCTCAGTGCTCCTGACTGCTATCAAAGCATTCATGTGAGTTCATGATCTCTGGGCTTCCTAGATGAAGAGGTATTCAAGAGGTCTAACAGCACGAAAGAAGAGGAGAAACTAAAACACACAGTATTGCAGGGGAAATTGGCAGCATGAATGATTCTATGAAAAAATTAGGGTCAGAGATCACAAAAGAATAATTTTTTCTCTGATAGCTTAGCAGGAAATTTTGGAAAGAAAGTGAATGTAGATTGAAATGAAACAGCAAATGAAACTCTGCCTAAACCATTCTGTCATTTCAAGTCAGCTTGAAATGTTCTAGCTTCCTTTTTGGGCTATTCAATCCTCTTGTTTAAATTTGAAAGAAAACAAAAGTTTGTTATATATATATATTTATTTTTTTTTAATCTTAAGATTGTAATTTTCTTTGCAAACCTTTCCTCCTTCCGTATTGAGAACCTTTTTAGAGTAATCAAAAGAGTTTCCCAAACTTTAAATTTGCAAATTTGATAGCACAAAAGAAGTTCTGCATTCTTAGAGTCCTCTAGGATTTTGCAAATGTACATAAACTTTGAGTTGCTTAATGGACTAACATGAAATCTATTCTGATTTAGTTTGGTTTTTGTTTCAGTATGTATACAGTAGCAAAGTATCAGAGACACGATTCCCAAACAGAAGAATGTGTTTACAGACACGTAGGTATTCATAAAACCAGAATTAGTAATTACCTCCTATCAGAGAAATTAATTGCACTGGAATAAGACAGAGTCATCACACCAATGTGTGATGAAAAAGAGCAAATGGGATGGTGTCATATTACTAAGGAGTGGTTTATCCCTGAAGTTTAAGTCCCTGATGAAATTTTCAAGAAATAGAAAGAGACTGATTTTTGGAGCAGTCAATATATCCATTAGTCTTGACTAATGGTGCTTAAACTGCAAAACAAACAGGAGTGGCAACGAGGTTTGCAGTAAATGTTCCTAGAACACAGTTTTCTCTTTTAGGCAGCTGACAGAGGAGCCACAAAGCCATCAGAGCTCAGTGTCACTGCTTGGCAGTGGGGAAGGACCACAGGCCAGCTGGCCCGGCTGGGGTCGGCCCAAAGCACAAAGGCTCACGCACACACACCCCCTGCAGTAGCTGGAAAAGTGGAGATGGTTTTGCACAGATGTAGACCATAGCAGAGCTCAGTGTCCCTGGCCAAATATAAAACTTGCAAGAGATTCCTCGTGCGTGTGGTTTCTGTATCAGTAAGAACATATTAATTCAGCATTTGGACTTTTATGGGTCTCAGTTACTTCTGCTCCATTGTTCAAATGGGAGTAGATGAGAGATGGAAGCAAACACACCTCCAACAAAAGCTGTTCATACCGATGTTTTGCACTTCCCTGGATTCCATCCAGAGGCTGAAAAAGATTTGAAGATTCAGGAGAGCTAAGCTCCACAGTCCTTTCCTGACCAAAACAAATTACACTGACTGCATTCGACAAAAGGAGAATATAAGATCCTATGCAATGACAAACATTAGCAGAACAGGCTGCTCATTGTTTGCTGATGATACATTCAGAATGTACAACTTCGTGGACTGGGCTACAGGTATAAATAGGAAACCGGTGCCCAGAAAGATGCTCTCTTCTTCTCTGCCCCTCCACTTCTGTCAGTCAGCCCAAGTCCATCACCAGTGCTCCTCCTGAAGTCTCAGGTACAAAAGAAGGCAACTCACTCCATAACATTCCCTCTGCCATGAAAACATCTTGAGAGGCATCTTTCTGAGAGTTTGAAAGGGACTTGGCAGGGTGGTGCTATCTAAACCTAATCCATGCAAAAGGGGACAGGGGTACCTGACTTCATTTTGCTTTCCAGAAAACGGAAGCAAAAGAGCATTAGTCGTGGGCTCTTATTTACATTACCTATTCATATAGGTATTTTTCCAGGTGCTGAACTATCCATGTAAATTGTGCACACTGAGATAGAAATTGAGGCTTTTGGACACACCTGTTCTTTAAATATGCAGCTAGGAGATGACATTCCCTCGGGCAAGATCATCATCCTGAGAATCCTGAAAATGCTGGGTTTGAGCAGTGTACATAATGCACTCATTGCTGGCTCTAATATTTACATCCACATAGAACCATACGTGACTGGCTTTCACATAAACATATTTTGAAAATCCCCTCTTGCTGTCTCCTGATTTGGGCTCACTTATCCAAGGAGAGCTCCCTCTCTTCCCATGCATGCAGCTATTCCATATAGGAGTGTTTGTGTGTTCTGCCCAGCTGTATGTGCTTGAATACATTGCCAGACAGAGCCATTCCAATGAAATCATTGGACTGTTATTTGGAAGGCTGAAATTTCACCCACTTCATAATTTATTTTACTCTCTCCAGAGCCAGTCCATCACTTACCCACTGGAATGTGTTGCCAGCTGTCACAGCGCACTAATACTCGTTGGCTAGAAAACTTCAAAGTCTGGTAAGCTGTCCCAATGGGGGGGGGGGGGGGGGGGG